>UXGC01000787.1:0-54821 GCA_900480045.1 Eurytoma adleriae | reverse complement strand
TTATTGTTACTAAATAAATTTTACTTGATTTAAGTAAATTTCAGTTGATTCAAGTAAATATTACTTTAATTCAAGTAGATGTTACTTGAATCAAGTAAGATTTCCTTATTAACAATAATCTTTTTTTCAGTGTACATTTTCAAAAATAACCATACATTTACCACGCGATCAAACTACCTAAAAAAAGAATAAGACTCCGGCGAGCCTTGCGCGTAAAAAACCCGAAGCTGCCGTCCCGCAGCAAGGCGAAGAAACCGCGCGTGCAAAAAGAAAGGCGCACTTGCGTCAGTGCGCGAGGAAAGAAGAAGAAACGAAAGCGAGTAGGTACAATAAAAAACGAGAGAGTGAATTAATATCTTTTGTTTCTCGTTTAGCGGTGGACCTGTGCTACGGGAACATCCTGTGCTTCCAATGCGGCGACTACGTGTACGACCGGGAGCTGCTGACCGTGGCCAAGGCACAATGGAGCGAGACCGCCAAGTCCCTGAGCCTCGGCGAGTTCTACAGGGCGTGGGAGCCATCCCTCTACGAGGTCGAGCTGCTGCGCAAGAATCCGCGCAGGCGGCGGGTCGTCGAAAACTCCACCATCGGTGAATCATCACTTTTTTTTCTCCTCGCTGCTCTCCTTACTTTCTCCCTCCTTCAGCCCCCCCCCCTTCATTAGCCTTCACGTCGTAGGCTAATTCTATGATAAATTTTGCTTCGTTGTTTGCCTTGATTGATGTGCTATGAAGTCATCGCGTGAATGCGATAACTGTAATTAATTAGAAACTTTGTTTTTGTAGAACTTGCGGTAATTTTGTTGCAGACTGTCATTATTGGAAAAATTGCAGTTGTTGTTTTTTTGAGAATTTACTTTAAAATCAAGAAAGAGAGGCCACAGTATGCGGATGCTGAATTTTGCTCTAATTCTGGAGAAAGATTCTTGGAATGAAAATAATGAATAAGAACCTTGGGATTTTTACCAAATTCCATAGTAATCAAAATATGACTCTTTTTTCAATCATTCTGGGAGATTACAATTACTCACAAAGTAAAATTAGAGAAGATTCTTTGAATAATGTACACGATAATTTATATCAAATTTTATAATTCACAAACATTGTATAACTTTTAGATTTTATTATAACGTCTCCTATTTTTGTCTCTAAAAAAATGTTGATTCAGTATTTATTATTTTCAATCAAATAATCATTCTCCAGAGTTTGTGATTAAATCCAGATCCCGCAGATTGTGATCTTTTCTTTTGAGATGAATTATAATAAAATATAGTAAAATTTCTAATAGTAACACGTAGGATAATCATGTATTTTTCACAACTTATTTATTTCTTTATTTATTACTCAGTAAAGTTGAACTACACTGTCATAGTTTGTAATTAGACTTTTTATTGTCAGTGCAAAATATTAAATAATTAATGACTTGATATTAGAGTTATGAATAAATGCATAAAATATTATCACTAATTAAAATTTTTTTCAAATTATCTGTTGTTCTGATAATTTCCGGTAATATTACTTAACTTATTTAGTACATTACATAATTACACTGTATTATTTGAATACTACGTTTGTAAAACGATTCGTAAATTATCCAATTTCCAACGAATCTACTTACCTACTCCGTTTTCCTTTTCATCACTAAATTTCAACTTATAAATAAATTTTAAAATAATCGATTAATAATGTAAAACGACGTTACAGGTCTACGAGGTCTGATAAATCTGGGTAGCACGTGCTTCATGAACTGCATCGTCCAGGCGCTGATCCACACGCCGCTGCTGCGCGACTACTTCCTGGCGGACCGGCACCACTGCCCGCAGCCGAATCGCTGCCTCGTCTGCGAGGTCTCGAGCCTCTTCCAGGAGTTCTACTCGGGCAACAAGGCGCCCCTGATACTGCACAAACTCCTCCACCTGATCTGGACGCACGCGCGCCACCTCGCCGGCTACGAGCAGCAGGACGCCCACGAGTTCTTCATCGCCACCCTCGACGTGCTGCACAGGCACTGCGAGCAGTACTCCCAGGCGGCGCCCCTCCTCGTCAAGGACAATCCCCATCACTGCAACTGCATCATCGATCAGATATTCACCGGCGGACTTCAGAGTGACGTCGTCTGCCAGGCTTGCAAGTCAGTCTACTTTTTTTCTCTCTCCCTCGCTTTGCGTGCTCTACGCTTTTAATTAACGACTTTTTTAAGGAGATTCGAACGTTTTGTTATTTTTTATGGAACGCTGGCGACGTGGAGATAATGTCATTGAAGGTAGATTGCGAGGTGCTTTGGAATGTCTGTTAAATATTGATTTTGTTGGAATGTCAGTGGATCTTGACACTGAACAAAAGTTGCAGTAATTTGAGTCAGGAATTTACTTAAAGCTTCTGAGAATGTTTAAATATAGTTAAGGAATCAGGAATTTTCCTCTAAATAATATAGAACCTTATCAAACAATATTTTGCATATTTTGATAAAGATAATGAAAATAAAAAGGAAATACTGCGATTTGCAAGCTTTATACGTAAATCAAAATAAATTCATTTTTTAACAGTAGATTAATTCTAGTTAATAAACTTATTTATTATTTAGCAGTTTGAAAATAAGTTTAAAAATAAATTTTTGTAATATTTAAATGTATTTTGACTACATTTAATTAATACATTAATAGCGTCTAATTTCGTAAAATAGTAGTAGTTAAATGTAAAAAAAATAGCGAAACTCTAATCAATAAAACTTTTCTTCAAAAGTATTGATGTAACGTCCATATAAAAAGTATCTAAGTATGTCATTGACCGAAACGTGTACTTTCAGTGGTGTGTCAACGACGATCGATCCGTTCTGGGACATCTCGCTGGACCTGGGCCCGACGGCGGGTAGCGGCGGCACGTCGGCGTCCGGCGAGGGTGGCGCGGGCGTCGCCCCCACCTCGCTGGTCGACTGCCTGGAGCGCTTCACGCGCGCCGAGCACCTCGGATCTTCCGCGAAGATCAAGTGCAACAACTGCCAGACCTACCAGGAGAGCACGAAGCAGCTCACGATGAAGCAGCTGCCGATCGTCGCGAGCTTCCATCTAAAGCGTTTCGAGCACTCGAGCATCCAGGACAAGAAGATCTCCACCTTCATCTCGTTCCCCGAGCAGCTCGACATGACGCCCTTCATGTCGCACCGCAGGAACGGCAACAACAACAGCGCCGCGCTCGACGGCATACATAAGAACGGCGAGGACCCCGCGTTTAGCGATAACAGGTGCTTTGCGACGCTTACTTCTTTTATCCGCGATTAACGCTTTTTCGTCGACTCATTGTGCCGGCGGTTTTATTTTTTTTTAGTTTCTAGCGTCGGCTATTCGACGCTTCGTTCTAGAAGGTTGCAACAAGTTTTGTAAAGGAATAATTGAAAGCAGTTATGTACGAACATAAAGTAAAATTGATTATGAAAGGAAAAAATGTACGAGGAATGTACGCGGTCCGACGAACGACTTGAGTAACGATTCTATGAGTCATACTTTTTTTTTAAGATCACCACTGAAAATTTACTATTCATACAAATGAACACATAGTCACCCATTACGGACATTGCTTTAGAGCTGTAAACGTTTAAAGCAAAACTCTTAAACCAGGGTCTTTACGTTTTTTACGAACAATTTTACTAACTCAAATTTTTACTTTTCAGATACTCATTATTCGCTGTGATTAATCACGAAGGTTCTCTGGAGACTGGACACTACACTGCTTTTATTCGTCAGCAACGGGACCAGTGGTTCAAATGCGACGATCATCTTATCACGAGAGCTAGATTAAAGGATGTATTAACTAGCGAGGGGTACGTACTGATAACAAAAAATAGAAATTACATTTTTTTTAAATGCTATTGATTACAACTTTTTAGACAAGAATACAAATAATAAAAATTCTCTTGTTTCAGGTATTTACTGTTTTACCACAAGCAGATCCTAGAGTACGGCCGAAATAGCAAAGCGTGAAAAAAGTCTGACGATGTGATTAATTAATCGACTACATAAACGATTCCAATTTTGAAGTAACTTAGCAATTAAGTTTGGCCAACCGTCGAGAGAAATGGATTTTCCGAGACGCGAGATGAATTTTCAAGTGGCGACGATAAACGCTGAATATTGAAGAAAATGAAAAACTAATTAATTCTCAGGAAAAGAGAATGAAGCCTGTAATTATTTTATACAATCATGTTTGATTATGTGCGCAGTGTGAGCGAATTCAATTGTCGAAGACTTGCTGCATAAATTAGCGTAGATTCTTTTCTAGTTTAGGTTGAAGATTTAGACAAAAAATTTCACAGTGCGAAGTTATCGATTATATACGCGAAGAAGAAATCTTGATCTTTAAGTACATCACCTTTCATTCGTCAATTAAATACCTTGTTTTTTTTTATCGCCATAACGATATGACGAAACGAAGAAGAAACGAGTGATAAAGCCGACTTTTCTCCGACGAACTTCGATGACGGATAACAGAAACAAAAAAACTACTTGTAGTTTGTAAGGACTTTGAAGCGATATTTCCTTTTTATAATTAAACAAATTCAATTTTGTACATTGCCGATTATTATTTGTCCGACGAGATGATTTTTTTTTTAAATTTCCAGCAGAATCGAGCCGAAAATTCTGCGCGAGCATCCGTTTAGCGTGCATCGAAACCAGAAATAAATTTCATTATTTCCTCGATCGCGCAACACCGTAAGCGCTGCGCGTTTATATATTTTTTTTCGTTCATAACTCCGCACGGAGACGGAAACATTGTGAAATGCGTTTATTTATTTTTTTGTGTTCACAAGCGGGGAAAAATGTGACGATCCAATATGATATAATAAAATGAGTTGATTGTAAACATGAACAAAGAAAGAAAACCCCTTTGAATGAATTGATTATGTGGATTTGGGGGATGATCGACAAAACGGGTTTAGAGAAAAACTACGACTCTCTTGTAATATTTTGTATAAGGCTGACAAGAGAATGTGAGGAAATAAAAAAAATATACCTATATTTAAATATATCGCTTTTAATTATTTAACAACCCAAAAACTAAAGAAACAAATAATTTTTTAAGATTAAGGTGTCTGTATCTTTCTAATACAGTATTTATTATATTTATTATATTTTTTAAATTAAAATATGTCTTATTTTTTAATTAAATGAAGATAAATGTAAATATTTTTTGCGTGAAAAAAATGATTGATCTTTTATAGATTGATTTTATTTCTTCAGTAAGGACTCAATAATTAATAGTAAAGACTTAACTAAATACGGGTGTAATTATTACAAAAAATAATAAAAATCAATAAAACATTTTTGATAATCAAAGAATCAAAATAATCAAATTCCCACCTTAAAGTCAAAGCAACGAAAAAAGTCGCTAAAAATAACTCCGCGATAGATCTCGATTGCAAGGATCGATTGCACCCGGGTGTGCATGTACACTGTACCGTACGTACTGCGTACTTGCTTTTCCTTCACCCACACATCGTCGCGCGCGCGTCATCCGCCGGGCCGCGTACTTAGTGCCGAGCTTGACTCGCAGCGTGGCGGCCGGAGCACGCAGTGCAGCGCGTGGAGCGGAGCAAAAATGGATGCACTGACGTTCGGCTCGCACAGGTATAAACAGAGGGGGCGGCGTCGCCGCGGCGAGTACGGGGCTAAGCTCAATCCTTGTGTGTTTCCCGTTGCAGGCTGGTCCACGTCGACCTGAAGGGAGCGCCGCCCCGGGTCAGCTACTTCGAGAAGGTCCGTGGGTGTGTGCGTGTGTGTCTTGGCCGCGCTAGACCGCCCGCGCCGATGCCGCGGTGTTTACATTCGCGCGAGCCGTTTCGTAACGATTATCGCGCCAACGGCGAACAGCTGTTCGCGCTTTATTCCTGCGGGTGTTGTTGCTCTCGACCGGCGAACTTTTCGGAGCCGCGGAGGCTCGCCTTTTTCCGCGGGTTGCAGCGGTGCTCGTTAGCCGCGACTACTTGACGCATACACTGCGACGTATTAGATAAGAAATTTATGTCATACCGAACAGTTGAATGGAACTTTATTTGCAGTGTTTTTGTTTTTACAGTAGTAGCTGATTGTAGGAAAGTGGAGTAGATTTGTTTAATCAGTTTTGTCGTTATTACTTGTGTAGAATCGTTAGGTTCAACCAATTTAGTTAATTGTAATTTACTGTACATTTAGGAATAGAAAATCATTTAATTTTTTACTATAAGAATGTTTATTTATTCCACAAAATGTTTAACTTAAAAATATTTACTGTACAAAGTTATTACATATATTTTGGAGTTAACAGTGATAACAAAATTTATCATGCCATTGTAATTTTTTAATTTATTTAATGATAGAATTTAATTACTTTATAGTTATTTCCATTATTGCGAGCATGGGGTGCCACAGGACTTTTGTTGGAGTGGGAGGATACATTTCCATACACTCGAGAGCTTGCTCCAATTGGCAGCAACGGACCAAGCAGTCTTTCAAATGGCTACACAGCACAGGAGGCTCGTCATATATTACAAATGGCTGGAGACTCCGGGTTAGCTGTTATACCATTAATTCAGACTTTTGGGCACATGGAAGTATGTATCTAATATTTTTTAAAACTATTTACATTTTTATAAAATCACAAGTAACTTTAGTTTTGATATTTTAGTATGTATTGAAACACGATGAGTGGAAGGCGTTACGGGAAGTGGCCCCATTTCCTAGTTCCATGTGCCCATCTAATCCAGGATCTCAACACTTGGTAAAATCTATGATAAGGCAAATTGTCACATTTCATCCAGATATTCAGTATTTGCACATCGGTGCTGACGAAGTTTGGCACTTAGGCCTGTGTCCGGTATGCAGTAAGCGAATTAGTATAAGTAAACATGGAAAAGCTTCATTATTTTTGGAGCATGTTTTGGCTGTGGCTCAATTCATCAAAGAAACTTATCCTTACCTTAAAATCATCATGTGGGATGACATGTTAAGATCAATTGATTTACAGGTTTTGAATGGTATTTTGTAATTACTAACTTTTAGTAGTGTTACTTACAAGAAATTTTTTAACACTATTTTCTATTTTTCAGAACATTACATAGGAAAGTATGTTGAACCTATGATTTGGCACTATAATGCCAGAGAAAATTTTGGATTACCACCAGGTATACTAAAATTGACTTTTTGTATGCTATTAATTGGTATGCAAGTATATAAAAAATTATATAAATTTATAGACTTATGGGACAAATACAGTCTAGTCTTCCCAAATGTGTGGGCTGCAACAGCTTTTAAAGGATCTACTGGTTCTTGTCAACACATTCCTACTATTCGGCACCACATAAGCAATCATGAACGATGGCTCGAAGAACTAAGTACTCATGTGACTAAATTCAGTGAATTTCGAGGGAATGCCTTTACAGGATGGTCAAGGTTAGTAATTACATTTCTGATTAAAAAAAATTGTTTTTTATAAATTAAAATAAAATCACTTAATTTTACAGATATGATCACTATGCAACATTATGCGAACTCCTACCAACAGGTATTCCATCATTAGCATTGTGCCTTAAAGTATGGCTTCATGGATATACTGAACAAACACACAATCAAGTTGCTAAGAGTTTGGGGTATATTGATCATCCATTGCACGTTACTCCACAACCAAGGCCAATACCAATACCCAATAATTTACTATTTCCTGGTTGGCAAATTGCAGTAGGCATTGAATGGTTTTTAAACTATAAAACTAAATTTCATGGGCTTGTAAATAGTGAACAGTAAGTTAATATTTTATGAAATGTTGAATGTTGAAAATCTTTTTATTGAACTTTGTGTAATATAAATCTGTACAAATTCTAGGATTCTAACATGGATGAACGCATGGCAGGTCAGGAATAATTATACCAATCCAATGCAATTAGAGAGTTTAATACCTGCTTTTTCAGAGTATGTATTTAATGACATGACTTCAACTATTAAATTTTTTATTAAGAAATATCAAGTAATTCTTGAAATCCAGAAATGAAAGTATTTTTTAATAAATATAAATTTGTAAGTAATTTTAATTGTTACTTAATTTCAGCATGCTGTTAGAACTGTCATCATTGGAAAATTACATGCGCGTGCAACTGGAGCTGGTTTTCTTCACGTCAACGTTGGAGGAGTGGCTCGGTACCAACGTCCAGCCGATAAAGGAGAAGCTAATGAAACTCAAACAAACCGCGGAGACCCAAATAAAAATCAACAGCAGGACGTAATTTTCACACCAACGAACTCAAGAAAACTAGAAAACTAGTTTTAAGCTTGCAGCAAAGAAGAGAATCGAAATGTAAAACACGAAGTTTAAGGTATACCTTACGCAAATTAACGAAATTTCGATTCTCTCCTTCGCTTCGAAATCACAAAGAGGCTACACACCAGCGAACCGAAATACACCCCTAGTTTTATCAAAAACAGAAAAAAAAGAAAATCACAGTTTCGAGTGTCCCGTGGGCCCGCGCGCGTCCGGCCGAGGTCCCAGCAGAAGCGAACCGGGCCGGGAAGCCTCGCAAGAACCACCCGGAGACTCGTACAAAAAAAAAGCGAAAAAAAAAAGGGCGGAATTGAGGAATCGCGGCGAGGATGAGGGGCGTGATCGGCAGGTGATCGTGCAACGGGGCTCGCGCGGTCGTGAGGATGTCGCGGCGTGACGAGGAGCTGGCCCACCGGCTGGACCGCCGCTTCGAGGAGATCCTGGCGCACGTGAAGCCGTACCTGCTGCGGATGCCGGCCTCGGGCGAGGCGCGCCTCTGTCGCGCCTGGCTCGAGCGGCTGAACCGCGCCGGCGAGCAGCCGAGCCTGCGCAACGACTACCTACACGAGCTGCACAAGCAGCTCAAGGCCGGCTGCCTCAGGAATCCGTTCAACAAGCTGCCCGAGCCCGGCAGACTCATACCCCTCTCCACCTGCCATCGATTGGTACGCGGAATTTTATTTTATCCTCCGGCGGGCGGGATACTGGGTTTGTTAGGTTGGGACGATAGGTTGTAAACATTGACGAGGCGATCGAGTTTATCAGTCTGTTTTTAGATGGTAGCTTTTTTATTTTTTAATTAATGACGATTTAGAGAATGTTGCGTTGCATAAGCTGCTAATCGATATGTTTATTTTTTATTTACTCGATTACACTGTAACTAATGATAAACTTATAATGAATTGTTAAATTTAAACAGATATATGTTTAAATTTAAAAGTATATAATTGTACTGTAAATACTGAAGAGACTTCGACTAAAGAACTAGAGCTACTTTAAGTTTATAAAAGATATTTTACATAGAGAAAAACTTATATGGTATTTTAAAAAATTTCGATCACAGAAGTACTGATTAATAAGTTGTAAGAATAATTTAATTTCTGTTTGTATTATTTTAACATTTTTCTATTGTTTAAAGACATTCTTACAGTGAGTATTCTTACACTTAGAGTAATGCAGTTTTATAGATCTGTTTATGACTCAAATGTTTAATAAGCTATTTTAATTTTTGTAACAGAGAGAAAACAAAATACATTTTGTAAGAAACGTTGCATCTTACATGTATAGTCACTGCTTATATTACAGCTTCATTAGAGAATTTAAAACAATTATAAATTTAAAACTTTGTATTTGGTTAAAAGATATAATTGTACAATAGATTTTCAATAAAATTGTAAAAAATTACTTCGCTTTCTCTGCCAGTACTTCCACTAAAATTCAAGTACATCTTACCAATAATAAATTATCGCGCTTTTTCGTATCTCGTAAAAAATGCAAAAGCAAAAGCATTCTTACCAGAAAACTTATTTAAATCTTCCTCTAACAGATCTAAAACTAACAAAAAAGAAACAAAAGAATATTTTATAGGAAATAACGCCGTTCCGCAGGTAGTGAGCTCGTCGTGCAACGAGTTGACGGAGACGAGCCAGTCGCTGTGCGAGCAGAAGCCCAACTGGCCGAAGCCCCGCTCGCGCAGTTTGCGCCGCGACGGGAGCGCCCGGCGCTCGCGGATCCCGAGCCGCCGCTGCGAGGCGCACTCCAGCAGCCCGCGGCGCAGCTCGCGCCTCGAGGACTCCAGCACGCCCACCGCTCACTTCTGCGAGCAGGACACCAGGTCGACTCGCCTCCTCGCATCGTAATCTTTTTTTCCTTTTTTTTTTTTAAGTTTTACCTATACATTCAGCGGGTGCAAAGAGTCCGCTTTTCGCCCGCGGGTGTGCAAAGTAACAATTTTGCTGACACTGCGCAGCCGTTTTGCAGATTCGAATGTTTGCATTTTATTTAATTAATTTAGTGAGTTGGAATATATTTCAATCAAAAACACTCCACAAAGGAAGTGTAAGAAATAAAAACAAGTAAAATTGAAATCCAATGTTATGTCTACTTCGTTCGCGCGAATTAAACAAATCTATTGTAATTTTTTCTAATGATGTGCTTATTTATTTGCATAATATTTCAAGCCAAGTTCTATTTTGATTTCTGAAAGTCGCTTAAACATCCTTATCAGAAACGTATACCCGTTTTGAAATCGCTAGAAAAAGTTGTCTTCCGGGACTCGTCTGTTTCGACTTCCCGCGCGCCGATTTATTATTTGAAGTTTTTCTTGAAAATTTCGAGAAATTCGATATGTGTGCAATATTATTTAAGATTTTTTTACGTTAGTCTACTGCGACTTAATGGCTCCACACTTAAAAAGGCACAAGTCACTCAGACGCACAAAGCACAAAAAATACATTATATCGATATCTATATTCATCACGCATATTAAAACACAAACGCTTGTACGTTACTGTGCGTGATGCATATAGATATACAAATAATGTATTTTTTAGGCTTTGTACGTCCTTGTGCGTTGTGCATTTTTAAGTGTGGAGTCCTTTAATCTTACTATTTGCAGATAAAAAAAAAACAAATAAAAATGATCCTTAAATACCGCTTTAGAAGTCTCTTCAAATACAAGGAACGAATTGAAATGCTGAGCGGAATCGTAGAGGAACTGGAAAATCAGAATGAAGCGCTGAGGCAGAAGTTGATATTTTTTCACAAAGCATCATCGTCCGATGAGATTCCGCATTTGCGCAACCGCATCAATCAGCTGATGTCCGAAATTGCCAGTCTGAAAATGAAGTAATAAATTATTTCTCCTTCTTTCGATTATTTTATCCACTTAAAAGTATTAAAATTCATTTAATTTAAATAAAGAAAAAAGAAATTAGAACTAAACAGACCCCTTTCTATATTTTAATTTACAATAATTTCTCTTTTTTGCACAATTTTAGTTTTATAAAAGCATTTATTCGATTTTATTAAAACAACATTTAAGATTATCCGAAGTGGAGGAAATAAAAACCGCTCTAGAACAGAATCATCTAAAAATCGTGGAACAGTACAAAAAGAAGATGACCGAGAACTTCATGAAAATGAAGGAGCAGCTGGAGCACGCCCGGCACGAAAATCAAGGCCTGAACAACAAACTATCGACGATCGAAAAGAAATTGCAGGAATTGAGCTTAGAAAAGGTTCGTTTCATTCAAATGAGAGAAAATGATGATTTTTTTTTTCTTTTATTCGCCTATTTTTTCATCGGCCGTTTAGCAGGAAGAAAGTGCCAAAGTGAACGAGAAAGAGTGGGCGAACAAGCTGGTCAGCGTCAAGTCAAATTACGAAAGAACGCTGGAGGAGAAAGAAGGGGAGCTCAAGAGGAAAGACGAGATCCTGCAGCAAAAAGAGTCCGAGTTGCACGAAAAACTGGCGGAAATCGAGGTGTTGCACAGACGCGTCGGGGAGCTTCAGAGGCTAGTGGAAATGAAGGCGCAAGATGTGAACAACTACTTTTTTTACAAGAAATAGTTATCTATCGTAATGACGATTTATGAAAAATTTTGTTTCTTAATTGATGAGAGGAAGGAAAGCTGCAAGCGTTGCTAACTGAACAGTACAAGACCATAAGGGAGGAATTGTCGAAAATGAGAAACGATATCGAGCTCGCATCTAAGAATCAGGTGGAAATATCGACTTTGAAGAAAGACTTACTGAGGGTCGAAAAGATCACGCAAAAGCAACACCAAGAGTACGAGAAGAAAGTTTCTCGTATTTTAAAAGTATTTCTAAGGATAAGAATAATGGCCGTTATTAGATAATGGATGAAAAAGTTTTCGCAAATAATCAATTTCTTTATCAAATTTTACATTGCGGAATTAGTCTTAAAAAGCTTTGAAGAGACTTTTAAGTCACTTACAAGTCACAAGAAGTGTATTATTATTAGGACGCTTTCAAGTAAAGCCCAAGCTGCGTTTAATCACGAGAACTTCTCGCAACCTTTTCATCCATTTCTTCGTGCATTCTGAAAATACGAAATCTGCAAACAATAATTGAAGGGAGATCCATTTTAAACATTCGCTATTCATAAATAGGAGAAGAATCGGGAAATAATGGATTTGCAAATGTGGATGGAAAGCAGGTTCTACCATCATCTAATGCCCCCCGAGGACCACGGCGAAATTACCGGTAAATCATGGAATAATAAGTACAAGGCGCTTTTGGATTGTCTTGAAAATAAAGCTACCGATGAACGAAACAAAATTTCACAGGTTCATTTTCGCTTTTCTTCGCATATATCCTTGTGATCATCATTTTGTCAAACTTTATTTTACTTTTTTAATGCTTTTTTATTCATAAGCTATTAAATTTGTTTTAGTATTCACAATATGCACATTGGTTGAAGTAAAAGTATCGAAGTGAAATTTTAAAGTTTGGCTAAATATTTTCACGGGAGAATTCACCTTTAAAATAGTTTATCTTAAATAATGAAAATTATTTTTTCCTTCCGACAGCGAATGGCATTTATAGATAGTCAAATGTGTCGATTAAGAAAGTCCGAATTAAATTAAGTCCTCGTTATTCTTTAAAAAATAAATAATCATAAACTTTTAATTAATTATACTTTTAATGAATATAATAAATTTTTTAATAAGAAATAGTAATTAAAAGAAATTTTGTATAACCGATATATTAAAGTAAAAAATTTGATAATAAATAATAAATGTATACCTGCAATCATGTCATGACAGTGAATTTGAATAGAGCTTACTTTGGCGGTTTCTACCGCGCATGCGTACTCTAACCTTATATACTTTTGTTTGGGCTGCCGCGCGGAAAGGGGGAGGATTGTTTGTTTACATTCGCGGTCTCTTGGCAACTCCAAAACTCCAATAAAGTGTTTTATCGTTTTATCACAGAAAAAATATTTTTCTAACCCTTTAATATGTCTCGTAGACTATGTAAATATTTAAACAGTGTTACTAAAAATACCAGCTGACTGTAAATACCGATTTTAAGCATGCAATTGTTGTCGCCGCAAATGTTATTTAAACAAGTGAAAGTAATTTTGTTATTGTTGAGCATCGTACAAAGAAGTTAAAGTTAAAAAAGTTGACAAAATGTCGTTATATTTTGATACTCGAGTACAAAACCCTGAGGTTGCCTCAGTAAATACTTTTGCATCGTGGCACTCCAATCTGCCACTACTCGCAGTTGCTGCATTCTCACAGGATAAGGGTGGCTTTGTTACTGTGTACGATGATCAGGGTGAACCTCTACCTGATGTAGAGACTTCCGGACACTCTGTCGCACAAGTTACAGCTCTTGCTTGGCATCCTGAAAGAAAGTGGTTGGTCGCTACTTGGGAAAGTGGTGAACTAAGGGTATATATTTAGTCATACTATAATTTATTAAAATATTTTCAATTGACATTCAATTCTCATTATTTATTTAAGGTATGGCCAGGAGACACAGGCTCTATTGACTTTAATACTATTGTTACGCCTCATAGAGATCCAGTAACTGTCTTACAATGGAGTCAACACGGAGGAAGATTAGTTTCTGGAGACATAGCAGGTTCTATGGTCGGATGGAAATTGGATGCTAGGGGTCAACTCCTCATGATGTTTCATCATGAATTAAAATCTTCCTTTACTCATATTGCCTTTAAAATTACACCACCAAAACCAGCGACTGATATGAGGTATAACTTGTGAAGAAAATATCTGATTGATTTATCAATTTTTTTAATAACATATCTGTTAAAATAGTGGATTAGCAAGAGCAGCTGTGGCTGGAGATGAAAGGGCATTAGATTTGTTCAGTTCCTGGAGACCCAGAACTGCTGCACCAACTGCTGTTCCAATCCAACGTGATAATCATGCATTCTATTTAGGAACAGTAAATGGCACAGTTTATTATATTGATAATCAAGGTCAATGTATCCAAGTTTTAAATATGGATGGAGCTACTTTGCACTGTTTACTTCATCATCAAACAAGAGATTCCATTGTAATTATGAGTGAAGGCTTACATATTGGACATTTTCAAGCAGATGCAGTTACGGGTCGTCTGACTGAACTAACTAAAGTAAATGGCATAGTTTAAACATTTAATGTATAACTTTTTCAATTGTACTCTATATTTCAACAAATGTATTTAGGTAAAACTTAGTGGCCGAAGTGACATGACCAGGAATGGACCATCACTGTGTTGGGCTGGCATTAACACATTAGCAATCTTGACAGGAGAGTTGATGGTCAGAATGTGGGATCTTCACACAGGAGACACCTACGTTTTGATCCCTTCGGAAAACTCGTCAGGCATCGCAGCTACACCTCAGGAAGTGTGCACAAGTTTATCGTACTGCAAGAACAATGGTAAATCATTAGCAAATCTAATCAAATTATAATATCGCTAACTAATTCTTGTTTATAATTTATTGCAGACACATTAGCCGCAGGAACGAATCTTGGTACGATATACTTTTGGAAACGCAAGGTGCGGGGATTGGAGAGCGATGAGAACTCGTGGCCCTCGACGCCAGACTCCTGCACTATTCCCGGTACTGTGAAGCAGATCACTTGGGGTGCCGTCGTTCTCCGCAATCCCTTACTTGCTGTTAATTGCGTGACAAACGTCTACGTGCTTCATCAACAACCCATGTGCGCAGCATACAACGACGGAATATGCGTCACTCAAGTTAGTCCGACGCAGCTACTTATTGACATGCAGAATTCTGGTGAGGAATACGACATATTTTTCTTATCTTGAATTTAAAAAAAATATAAAGATTGTAAAATTTTAAAATATTAATGTTATTTTTTATTAGGGGAGAACTCGTTTACTCTGAAAACTGATATTCAAGTACAGGTTGTGGCGGTGAATAAAAATTTCGTAGCAGTTTCTTCAGGCAGGCATGTAGCAGTTTATAAAATCAAGGAAGATGGACAGCAAAGTACTACAGTATTAATGAGCTTTACTTGCGATACAGAAAAACTTCTCATTCACGATTCAATACTGATAGTCTTAACACCACAAGTGCGTATAGTAAAGAAAACAAATAAATAAAAATTTATAGATTTATTAATAAGTCTATCATTAATTTACAAAAGGAAACATAAAATTAATGCCTTGTAATTTCAGGTAATTCAATTGAGGTCCATTGAAGAGAGCTCGATAATACAAATGCTACCGACGTTTCCGGAAGAAGGCGAGCCGATCACAATGGAGATGACCGGTGACTACCTGACGGTGGCTTCGTTAAACGGAATCCTGAAGATATGGGACCTGGGAAAAAGAGAAGCGAAGTTGCACACCCGAGCCATGGCCACTTACGAAGCCATCAGCGACTTCGCCGAGATTATAGAGGCCAGGTGTAATTCCGACTGTCGTTACGTGTCCATCACCGTGGCGATGGCTAATCTGATGCCCAGCTCGATTCTCTACGTGTGGGACATTGAGAGTGACCAGATTCACGAGTTCGACTTTTCCGACAATGATAACGACGATGACTCCGCATTGTAGGTTTTTCTTTTAATAAAAAAAAACATCATTTTTACAAGTAAATTTCATTAAATTTTGGGTTTTTGTAGAAGTGCGAAGTGTAAGGGTAGATTGGTGACGACTCATTGCTGGGACGATGACGATCCCAGACTTTTAATCTGTCGGGCCCAAAAACCGGAAAGTTTCAATCCTAAGTCATCGACTGACATGATCGAGGAACAGGTATCTTATGTACTTATTCTTGTGAAGTAAACTTCTTATCACAATAAATACGCAAATAAAAGTAATATTTATTTGAACTTTTAAATTGTAGGAAAGCGTATCGAATGTTCTGTTGGTTACAATGTTCGTAACATCGGAGCATGGGATCGCGGTGCAGGATGTACGACCGATGAAGAACGACAACTGCCGCTTGTTGGGAGTACAATCTCCGTACATCGTAATCCTGGATTCGCCGAAAGACGGTGGCAGTAAGAGCATACGCCTCCTGATGCGCGATTTCGAAGAGCTCGGTGCTTGCGACTCCACCACCAAAAAGGCTATACTCGATTTCTCGTTCTATCTTAGCGTCGCTAATATGGACGAAGCTTTTAAGGTCCGCTTTTTAGAGAGTAAATTTGAGAATAAATTTATTTAGCGATTAAGAAAAGTAAATAGCTGAGAATTAAAATTTTTAGGCGATCAAGTCAATTCAAAATGAGGCAGTATGGAAAAGCTTGGCAAAGATGTGCGTGAAGACAAAGCAATTGAATATGGCAATGTTGTGCTTAGGTCACATGAAACAGGCGAGGAGTGTGAGAGCATTGAGGGAGGCTATGCAAGACGATTCTTTAAATCTAGATGCTAAAATTGGAATTTTAGCCGTGGAATTGGAGCTTTATGTGAGAGAACTTAAATGTTTTTATTTTAAAAATTGTACTTCTTTATTTTTACCTTAAATATGTACTGTAGGAGGATGCCGAAAGACTTTTCCGAGAGGCGAACAGATTGGATCTCACGGGTTCTTTACTGGAAGCCCGAAATAAGTTTAAAGAATCCATAGAATTAGCAAAAAATGAAAACAAAATAAGAGAGAAGACCAGCTACTACAAGTACGCGAAGGCTCTGGAGCTCGAAGGAAAAACTGCCGAAGCCACCGAAATGTACACCAACGCGGATTGCCATAAATTTGAAGTACCTCGCATGCTCGTCAACACGCCTAGAGAACTCCAAAATTATCTGAACAGCACGGACGATCTGTACGTAATTTCTTCCCTATGCTTTCCTGTATTAAAATAACTTTAGTTAAACTCGTATCTGAATTTAAACAAAAAAATAATTTTTCAGGGATGTAAAGAACTGGTACGCGCAGTACACGGAATCAATGAACGACATGGAGGGAGCATTGAGGCTGTACGAACAGGCGCAAGACACGCTAGCGGTGACGCGCCTTCTTTGCTTCTTTGGCCGTGAGTCCGAGGCGTGCGATCTGGTGACTCGCACCCGCCACGCCGCCTCGGCGTACCACCTGGCCGCGCACTACGAGTCGCACAACAACGTCGGCCAAGCGGTACATTTCTATACCATGGCACGGGCCTACACCAACGCCATACGCGTATGTCGAGAGCACGACATGCTCGACGAGCTCTGGCCACTGGCTATGATGGCTCCTCGGCAGGCTCAAATTGACGTTGCTAAGTTCTACGAAGATGCTGATCAGGTACGAGGATTCTTATTGGCGTTGTAAAGTTGCTTATAGGGTAATAGATTACAGTATTTACATTATGTGGAGTATGAAAATAAAAATTGTGCAATGTGTAAGTATCATATGATTTTGCATTGACCAGATTTATGAACATAGTTCCATCATACTATGCGATTATAAGTAGATGTGAACGGGTCCGGTAAGGCATTGTCAGCACCATTGCCAGTTTACTTGACCAAATAATATTAAAATTATATGGTTAAATTATCTATTATAAAATATTCAATTGAATACACGAATTTCAGATATCAATAAGTAAACATTTTTTCAGGTGGATAAAGCTGTTTTACTGTACCACAAGGCAGGGCTTCTGAAAAAAGCCATGGATTTGGCATTTAAAACGCAGCAGTTCCATGCATTACAACTGATAACTATGGATGTAAACGCTGATTCCGATCCCGAACTTATCCAAAAATGTGCACAGTACTTTGTGCAAAATTCCCAAATCGACAAGGCTGTCGATTTATTAGCGACTGGAAAAAATTACTCTGAAGCTCTTAGGCTTATTCAAGATTACGACATTAAACTGACTGAAGAATTAGGTACGATGAAGTCAAAAATATGAATAACTTTATTGATTTAATTGGACAATGTTATAAATTAAATCGAAAAAATATATTTTATTTAAAATATACTGTTGTTTCAGCGGAAAAAATGTCGTTAGACAAAGTAGAGAAAGACCTGGAGCGCGAGCGCGCCCGCCTAGCCACCCTGGAGCGCATCGGCGAGATAGCCCTGAGCCAGGGCAACTACCACTTGGCGACGAAGAAGTTCACGCAGGCCGGGAACAAGATGCGCGCCATGAAGGCCTTGCTCAAGTCCGGCGACACCGAGAAGATCTGCTTCTTCGCGCAGGTCTCGCGGCAGCGCGATATCTACATCATGGCCGGCAACTACCTGCAGTCGCTCGACTGGCAGAACCAGCCGGAGGTACTCAAGAACATCATCGGCTTCTACTCCAAGGGCAAGGCGATGGACCTGCTGGCGAATTTTTACGTCGCCTGTGCCCAGGTGGAGATCGACGAGTTCCAGAATTACGAGAAGGCTCTCGATGCTCTCGGTCAGGCTCAACGCTGCCTTTCCAAGGTCACCGAGCCGAAGGACGAAGAAGTGCACAGGAGGGCCGTCGAGGTTGTCAACGGCAGGATGACTACTATTCGGAGATACATGGAGATAAAAAAGTACTGCTTCCAGGGGATTTTGTTAGAAAAATTAGTAGTTAAATTTTTTACTTTACATTTAAAATTAATTCTATTGCTTTTTTGTGTATTTGATTTGTACATAATTATATTTGATATATTTTAAAACCAAATAATTAAATCTTAAACATTGAATTTATCCAGGTTATTCGACCGAGGCGAGACGGAAACAGCGATGAGCCACGTGCGCTATTTGCTGGATTCGCAGGGGCCAGATCTGGAGCAGTCCATCCGCCGCGGCGACCTATTTGCCACGATAACGGAGCACTACGCGAGCTTAGGCGAGACGGAGAAGGCACGGGCGACAGTCGAGGAGCTTAAGCGCTTGGTGCCCGGCGTTAATCTCAGTTATTATTACAACGTTAATCTGCTTGAGAAGTTAGGCTTCAGGATAAACGTCGAAAGGCAGGAGTCGTCCGACCGCGACGACGACATCGAAGAGCTACTAGGAGAGTGAAGTTTCAGAGCTAACACGATTACTTACGAAGTCGAATTTAATCAATTTTTTTTTATTCGTCAGTTAATTATTATTATTTAAATACTTAAGCTGTTGTTTTATGTTCCTTTTATTAATGTAGTTTTTAGTACTACATTTTTAATGATCCAATATTATGTTGACTGTAAGTACTAGTTTTAGTATATACGGTTAATGTAATATTCTAATATTGGATTACAGATGCTAAAGTAAAAATTATTCCCTGATGGAAAGCTCAAGTACACACTGTCAACTATGTATACTTGAACTTTTCATCATAGAATAATTTTTATAATAAGGTTTCTTTGACATTTTGACAGTTGAGAAACTAGAAGTATTTTATTACAATAAATATTGTAGATGTCTATTCTTTTACAATTACAAATATCCTATTTTGAAAGAAATAATATTTAAGATTTTGTTGTCAAGTTTTATCCAATAAATACAGTATACCGTAATATTCCCTTGAAAAATTTGAGGTCAATCATATGCAAATTGTCAGAGAAACCTTACAGTAATTGAAATTAGAATTTTAAAGACACCTTCAAGTACATCGTCTATAAATGCAGAAGTAAAAAATGTTTTCGGTCAGTAGAATTTTAGATTGTTTTTAATTATGTAAAAATTTAATGATTCTGATCGATATATATCGACGCCAAAAAAAATTAAGGGGTTCGGCACTCGTGCTCCAAGAATTTACGATCTCAATGAATAGTTCCGTCCAAATAATCCGTCCATGGATTTTAGAATTAAGATAAAATAAAACACATTTGAACTAATTAAAATTTTGAATGAGCCTTTATTTCCAATGATTTATATTTTGGACAACTCAATGAAGTATTACGCAGGTATCTCGCAAACATTTTTTTTTAAACTCATGACAATAATACAGTTGAACATTGCGCCAATTTTTTAAGCGACTAAACATAACGGAATGGATTACAATGAAAAATACGTTTAAATGACAGGTTCGCTTGGTTTAACGGCGACGTGTCGTATTAATAGATAGAGCAAGAAATATAATAAATAACAAGTGTTTTATCAATATAGATACAGAGTACAGCAATAATCGCTTTTTTCCTTTTTAATGTTACTAAAACAGTAAAATGCAGGCATGTGCTTTGTTTACCTAAATTCTTTTCTTTAGGCAAAGATGGGCAGTTTTCATCATTCTTAAGAAAATGCCGAAAAATTTATCAAAATTACGATATATAAATATTAAATTCGTAAAAAAATAAAGTTTTTGCATGTTATATCCAAAATTAGTTAACATAAATTAACGATGCAACTGTCTTTACGCTTTCGCATTATTATTACATATAAACATTCTTTACGAATTGTAAGATGCAAGTCACTTTTTGTAAAAAAAAAAAAAAAAAAATTATAGACATCCAAAAAGTACAGTAAAATGATGCTTTGAATCAAATGAAAGATGCCCATCTATAAGTGTGGGCTTTCTTATCCAGTGAACTCTTACAATCTAATCTTTACAAACTCATCTTCCTTATTTAATGTGAATTCTACATCTTTGATATAACTATTTATCTATTTTATCTTCTTAAATTTTAAGGAGAACTACTTATTGTATTAGAATTGATGAAAGCAATGATTCGTTTGTATTCTATAAGATTGTCTTTAAGTAACGAAAAATTTTTCTGGAAAACTTTGTAATTCTTCCAATTTCAATTAATGAGTAAAAATACTATTTAGTTATGTCGTCATTAGTTAGATCATCTTATTTCACCCAAGTTTTGGAAGTGTTGTAAATAAAATAATTTTGAAACTTATATTTACATTCCAGTTAAACTGTTTAGAAAATAAATTTATTCAAAATCAAATTTTCAACCAACACGATATTTTTCTCCAAAAGCCTTTTTCGTTTCTTTGTAAAACTTCTACACATACATGATCTAGGTATTAAAGGTATTATGATCCCTTGAAAATTAAGAAAATAAAAAATTAAAATGAAAAGAGAAAAAGTTTAAGGAAGAGTAAAACTTTTCAAGACTTCTACGCAGCCTTTTCAGGCGTCGGTTTTTTGCAAGGCGACGCAGCCTCGGTATCTTCTTCATCATTTTTCCTCTTCTTGCGTACAAGATGCGATATGTTAGTGACGGGTTTAGACTCATCAGCTGAGCCGCAAGCAGCGGGAGAAGCACCCGAAGAAGAGGCTCCACTAGGACCGGCACCGTTGGAGCAACTGCCACCAGCTACTTTACTTTTAATTCCTTCAATGACAAGCTTGCAGGCCTGCTGCTTGAAATCACGCATGTCCGTGATCTTGTCCTGAATTTCAGGCAGAAGCTCCCGGAGCTCTTTAATTTCGCCCTCAACAGTGTAAAATGGATCATCGGTTTTCGGTGGCTCGGTGATCGACTGCAGTTCCTTGATACGCGTTTCCAAAAGGCTCGTTGCTTCGTTGAACTGTTCAATACTTGAATCAAACTCATTACCCAGAGAATATGCTAGACCTGCAGAGTAATAATATAGGCATTAATTTAAAAGAAAAATGTTTATTAATAAGAACAATAACTTATTATGGATTAATACTTTTAGTTATTATATAGTGTAAATAAGTTAATAAATTTAGGTATTATAGTTACCTAATTGATAATGTGTTTCTGCCATAGTTCTAGGATCAGCTGGCTCGATTTGGCGCAATAAATCGAGGCAAGCATTCAAATCAGTAAGAGCACCGGCCTGATTACCACTTTCCATGGCTACTTCACCTAATAACCTGTGAGCTTCAGCTAGAAGTTTCCAACTAGCTTCTCCTCGTTTCTTCAGAATTAACTTTGCCAGTTCCAAAACTTCCCACGCAACCTAAGAACATAGAATTTTTGTTAACAAATATTATATTGAAATACTTTGTATAATATTGTGAATTGGAAATACCTGTAGATTACTGTTGCCGTCGTCATCATCATCGTTATCGATAGAATCTGCATCCTCTTCTTCTGCATTAGAATGTGATACTCCATTCGAGTGACTTCCAGATACGGAAGCTTTACCATTTGGCATATGACCGTTACTTGAGCCAGCTGCTTCTGGAGAAGCAGATTGACCAGGAGTTCTGATTTTCTCATTATCATCCTTCTTTTCCTCTTCAGGTTTGACTTCTGTAACTACTTTCTCTGACTTTTCTTTAGCATCTTCTTGATCTTTTTTTTCTTCAGCTTTTACTTCTTCATCTTTTACTTTTTCATCTTTTTCTTTTCTGCAATATAAATTATTTTTGTTTTTGGTTCAATTAAATTTTAATTTCTCAAATATGAAATAAGAAAAACTCACTCTGAAGACTCCTTTTCTTCACCCTCTTCATCCTCGCCTTCTTCTCCCTCTCCTTCTCCTTCCCCTTCTGCTTCTCCATCTTCTTCTCCTTCTTCACCATCTTCTTCAGCCTCTTCATTACCAGGGACACCTGAACCTAGTACACCAGCTTCTTCTCTGGATAAACAAAGAAGAGCCCTGCCATATAATAAAAATGGCTCGCCTAGTTCATCTGCCATTTCTCCATGTTGTTTGGCCAACATAGCGCATCCCTCTGCTAATGCTGTTACTGCCATAGTATAATCACGCACTAGCAAGTGTCTCTTTCCCTGCGAAATTGCCTGTGCAGGGTCTTCGAAAGTTGTTGTTTCTGCGTCAGCCATCTATAAAAACATCATTTTTGTTAAATTTATTCTAAAGAATTATAAAATTAATAAAAAGAAATAGTAAATTTAAAATTTATGATTGATTTAAAGTAAAATCATTCAATTCATTCTCAAATTCTTGAAATTTTTTACAATGTTTATACACCAACAAAATTGATTTATAAACAAAAAGTAAACTAATAATTCCAAAATTTCTTATATTTTTATAATATTTAAGACAGTTTTTCAAGATTAGGAAGCAAACAAAATCAATAGTTATAATAATTATTATTTTTCATAATTACTTCTTGATGTTTTGCAGATAAAAATGATAAATCTGCAAATATTAGGATTAGGTACTTCTAGTGTTCTACTTCTCGGAAATATGTTTGCGAGCTCATCGACCACTAGTTCATGTAAACAGACCTAACCTTCAAATCGCGACTTCTCTCTCGCACTCACAGACCTCATGCGCGCCCACACATCGCGCCTTTTTTCTTTCGCCTCTATATATAGCAATTTTAAATTTAACAATCTTTTTTGTAATACACATGCATCTTATTTAATGCAAATACTTCTTGCAATTTAATCGTATTTTCACCATTTACATTTCAAACTATGTTGAGTATGAAACAAAGCAAAGTACGTTTCATTTATGTTTACTTTCATTTGAAAAAGAACGAGTAAAGTGCGGATAATCTCAGTCTTTGTAAACATATCAGATGGATGATAATTTCCCGATAAAGTCGTTTAAAGCGGTACAAGATAAAATCTCAGTTAAAAATTAACGACTACTTATACAAAACTCATTCAAAAACCATCACGATTACACTTTCGAAAATGAAAGTCCTAACCTCACTCTCAACCCACCCCCTTTACAATCCATTATCATAAAAAAAGCACCGTATCAACCCCAACGCACGATCCTCTAAGAGATTAAAAAACCTCAGCACCGAACAGTTAAAAAAACAAAGGAACTCACCTTGCGGCGTCGAAGAAGTTGCTAACGTAGTCGAGATGGAAATCAAGCCGAGTATCGTCCGTCAGCCGGATGCACGCGAGGCGAAGGGGCAATAGGCGCCGGTGGCGGGACTGCTATTGGCACACTCGCACACTGGGGTCCTCGTGGGAGCGGGATCGCACACCAGGTAGTCGAGATGCCCGGGAATAGACGCACCGCAGCTGCCAGACCGTTACGCGGGGAATAGAGTCGCTCAACCGGCGGCGAAACGTATATTGCAGTCCCCTTTGTGCTACAGTTTGAGTATATACAATGTCCGTATAGCCAGTTTCAATGTATTATCGCGATCTTTCGGCTCTACAGTGCGTAAGGTCAGGCTAGGTGCGCGCGGCTCGGCGCGAAATCTTTTGCGCGGGAAATGCATTTCCCGCGCATGCGCGCCAATCGTTTCTGATGCGTATATATACATATATATGACTGTGTGATGTAATTTGCCCATTAGAGTTTATCGTATAATATCTTAAAATAAGATTTATGAAATAAGTAATGTTTATTCTATTTTTTATTGTTTAAATACTGACCGAAAGGTTAACTTTCTAAATTGATTGATGTAGGTACAGTATAAAAACAATTAGCATACAGTGTAAAACGATCTTGCAGATGCATAAGTAGATAAAGGATGGCACTAGACAGACACACTATTCCCCGCAAGAAAAATTGAAATGTTGCACTTAAATTTATCTTTCTCTTGATATTCCAAGTTTATTAGCATTTTTTTGAGAAATTGTCTTTTTATTTTTAGTAGGATGTTTAAAAAAAAACTATTTTACCTGAGTTCAACACCTGAATATTGACAAATTTGATTTATTGATAAATTTTTCTTGTGAGCACATTAAAATTAATTAAAATTTGAATATATCACACATTTATTGGCACTAAAATATATGGATTTCACAGTATTAACATTTTTCAAAATGTGATTATCGTCAACTTTATTTTTCATTCTTACAAAAAAAGTGGATTAATCTAATTAAACTGGAAACTTGTTACTAAATGCCGTCGATGTAATTAAGTTTCATTTTACTTAGCTTCAAAGAGCGATAATTATCAACTACTTTTTCCTTTTACCAAATTTTAATTAGTACAAGGGACTTTCAAAAGGAAGAGCTCCTTCCGAAGTTACGAGTGAAAATTAGGACGAGGATATTAAACTTAATTGATTTCCTTCTTTTGCGCGCAAAAAAGGACTTATTGGCCAAAAGTTTCAAGGAGTACACGAGTACCGTTTACCTTGCCGCTCTGCAAAATTAAAATCGACATAAAAACTTTAAAATTTCTTTTTGTTTTTTAATTTTAAACATCGAAAACGCCTTGAAAAGTCATTAAATTTGTTTTTCAAGAGTTTTTCATTCGATAACAGCGAAAGTGAAAAAAGTTAGAATTAAATATAAAAAAAGCAACCAATCATTAGTCGTATTTAATTCCTACAAATGAAAACAAATAGCTTTCATCAATAGTCCTTAATATCTTTTATATCATCGAGATAAAAAAACGAGGGGAAAAAATAACAGGCGATTTATTTGAACCATTAAACGCGCAATCGTGATTCTTCATTGGCACAAGGAGATTAAAAGCAGGCTCGTTACGCGCCGGTCATACCTATACGGCCTCCGCTTTATCCACATTATATCCCCTTTTCAGCAAAGGACGATTAAGCGCGCCTCGGCGATTTCCTGATGAAATTTATCTTTTACTGCGCGGCCAAGCTTCATTCATTCTCGTTTCATCGCATTATCCGCGTTTATTTTTCGGCTATCGCGTTAGCGCAGCCTTTCGAAGTGACCTTTTTAATTACTTCACTGACAATTGCAGGCTTTTTTCCCCTTTTTCTTATCGAATTACATAAAATAAATTGGAAGTATTGTACAAGCCTGTGTAAATTGGATATTTTAATTAAATCGATCCATTCGGATAATTACAAGTATAATTATTTCATAAAATTATTTTCGAATTAATTTCTTTTTGGATTTGTATTGAAGGACTTTCTTAGTTAGGTTGTCTGTCACATTTTGAATTATTTGTTTATTAACGAGAAAGTAAATGTTTTATAAACATTAATTATAAACAGCAATATTTCACAATACTTACAATCACCTTTTTTAAATCATAATGTACGTCTTACTATAGCCGACTGTTACTACTTACGCGACTTCACTTACTTCGTAAAGACGTTACCTACGCATCGTTTACAGAAAATAAACTTACTTTTATTAATTTAACTCAAAAATACATTATTCCAAAACGATTAAAATGAAAATTATAACGATTTTAGATTTTTCAAGATTTCACGTGTTCATATAAAGACTAGTTATGTAAACTTTCAAAAATAAAGATATACGTTTATGCAAAGGCATCTCTACGGGAAGTTTATCTCCTGCGCTTTCTAGGTATTCCGGCTCTGGTGTCTTTCTGCTTTTCAGGTTTTGGAGATACAGTTGCAGCTGGGGAAGAATCTGGCGTAGTGTCTCTATTTGTACGCACATCCTTGGAGTCAACTTCTTCCTTCACCGGTTGTTTTTCATCTGCAAAAATAAGACGTAAATTTACTTTTATTTTGAATAAAAAAAAACATTCTCAAGCTCTTTATTTTCGACTTAATCTTAATAGACACATTATTGACGTGAAAAGCGGGGCAAAAATGGTGCATGATTCCCTCTCATACTTTAATCCCGCTGTTGCGATTTTTTTGGTGTTGTTTGTTTTATTCAACTTACTGAAGTTTCCACATTTTAATAAAAGTATCAAAGTACGATTAAAATAAGGCCTTTTTATATTAAATGAATGGATTTTTATTTAGAAATAAACTGACTACAGGTAAGTTCCGTAAGCGTCGCGGAAAACAGAAAACTAAATTTCAAAGACACTGAAGTTGCTCATTGATGAATCGGGAATAAAGTTCTGCATATTACGCAAGATTAAACCCAACTATTCCCTCGAGTGATTTACTGGACCAACCCCCGGGAATAATCTTCAGCTTTTCTCCCTTGGGGAATGATGTGCTACTTTAGATTCATGAATAATTCACTACCGTCAACTACACCACTACAAAATGATTGAAATAACTGCAACCCCTATTTCATCACTTATTTTCTTACCCATGTATAACCGATTCACTTTTCAAATCCACTGCGTCACAAAAAGAATCGTTTGCTCGCGCCAATCGGAACAAGCGCATCGCCTCGAAAACCCGCCTCCCCGTCGAGTCAACCGCGATGTTTACACGAGGACGCAGCGGCACGGACAGCAACAACAGCGGGGAGGGGGGGGGAGGACGAGAGCCGAGGTTCGCGCGCGAAAACAAAGGAGCGGCGGGGCGCCGCCGCGGGCGGGTTTAGTGGGGGTGGCTCGGCCGGCTCGCGCGGGGGTGGCCCCAGGAGCGCTCAGTGCGCGTTCCTCGGCCGAGCGGGGAACACACGCCGAGAGACGCTCCCCTCGCAGCGGCAGCCACAGCTCGCGCACGAGCCTCGCGGCAGCGATTCGGCCGTCGTCGCCGGGACTACTTCCTCGGCGCGGTAGGAGGGGACGGGGGGTCGGTCGGCGCGCGGCTACACCCCGGGGGAAGACTGAAGCTCCGCTGGTTCGCCGAGGCGGGCCCCAGGAGGCCCGGCAAGAGGACGAGGCAGCTGCTGCTCATGGAGCCGTCCAGGCTGCCCCGGAGCCCGGCGCCCAGGCTCGTCTTCCTCTTCGCCACGCTCACGCTCACCTGTGCTGGTACGTTTGCGATTATTATTTTCTTTTCTTTTTTTTTAGTAGTGTTTGCTTGGCGATGCCCGCAATTGTAGCTGGGATCGAACGGTTTGTTTGTTTTTTATGCTCATCGATCTACAAGTTTATTTATTATTCATTTCTTGATGTGGACTTTTTTTTATCAGGCGTAAATAGATTTTTCTGATGGATGCGTTCATTACTTTTTATTTGTGTGTCTGAGGTGGGGTCTTGCTTATTTATGCGTAATTATGTAGATATTTTAAAAAAGGTACTAATTTTGTTGATTTTACTGCATTAATTTAGTTTCAAAGTTGGTGCTTTATTTACGCGACACGTAATAATGTAGTAAAGCTCTTAAAAATACATTTATTCGATGTTCTTTTATAAAAGAGCGACAAAAATCTGTCCCAATACATCATTCGTGTAAATACGTCAGAATAAATACAAATTTTGTGAAACATGCAGTAAAAAAAATATTAAAAACTGTCGTAAAATGAATAACAACTAATAGACCTACAATTTTATCAATTGAGATTGAATTGCTTTGTAAATATTAAAGTAAAGCAAATTGTGATTAACTTTATGAAACTAGAAGTAAAAAAAGATACTCAAAAGAAACGTAAAATTAATAACAACTATTAGACCCACAATTTTATCAAATGAGATTGAATTACTTTTGTAAATATCAAAGTAATTACATGTAAATTACATGCAAATTGATTAAACCAGACAATTTGCATAAGGAAACACTCTGGGAAATTTAGAGCACAATTACGGTGAATCTTAATGTACTCAAATAAATTGAAGATGATAAAAATGAAGTACAGCAAGAAAACAGTTTCGTACTTAGAATGCAACCGTTTGTTAATGATGACATTTTAATTTTTCTTTTGCAAATTCCAGCTACGCTCAGGATTTTAATCAAGAGAAAAGTAAAACTTATTTGGGTCAAACTGACTGAGCTGCAATGGAATTGTCCACTTAGAGTCAATTTGCATATCACTGCTGCGTGCACCGCAATTTTTGAGAAAATTTTTATCACCCCGAAAAAGCGTTTAAGAATCTAGACTCCTGTAGTTCTACGTGTGTATCAAGAGAACTTTTGCGAAAGAAAAGTATGACAAAGTTGCAGGAGCGACGTTGTAAAGAAGAAAAACAAAAAAATTCTTTCGAAGATATTGAGCAAACGTAAAAGATGAGAGCGCGTGTTTTTCTGCCCCCGTTTTTTTGCCTTTTCGTCGCCTATTAAAAAATATTGCTCCATTTTCAGTTGAGCAGAGAAACGAAACGAGTCGTTTATTTATTTTTAGATTAAATTGTGGTTTATATTTGGTCGGCGGGTAGTCGTAAATTAATTAAGAAAAATACCTGGAGCTTTTCTGGTGGATTATTTTAATTGAAGTGTCTCCCGCTCTCAATTGAATATTCGTTTTCTCAAATCTAGGTTTACGCGATAAATGGATTTTTATTGAGCGTATATTTAAAGTAATAAATAATTATATATAGTTATGTTACGAAAAAGAAATTTAAAGCTATTCTCGTTAAAATGGAAATTGCGTGATAAGTGAGCAGTTTAAAATAAACTTTTAACCGCGTTGGTATAATTATAACAAATAGTTTGATTGCGGCGATTATACCAGTTAATTATATTTACTTTATTGAAACATATCAATGTTATGTCATTTTCTTAAAAAATTCATAGTAAAGAATAAATAATACGATATGAAATCGCGCAAATTACTCTTAAGTATATGTATAACTGTCGCTAACGATGAATTGCGGCGAAGTAGATATAGTCGGTGTATAGTCAGACGCGCAGTTCAAGCGACTATTCATCGACTTTTTTTTTTAACTTTTGCGACAGTTGAATAGATCATCTTATTCCTCCGTGCTACGAAGAAATCTCTTTTATTTCTTCTACTTTTTCCAGTTTATTTAAGTCTACATTGCATGACATGTAATGTCCGAACGTTGATTAAATGTACTAGATATAGCTCACACTTCATCAAGAAGAAAGTAAATGTTTTCTCAGATAACAATCAGTCGCTAAGAATAAAAATATTATTTTAGAAATTTTTCTTACTTGAGTGTTACGTAAAAATAAAGGTTTAAAAATCTTTATGGCTTTTTACAATAATATTGGTTTTTCAGAATAGTTATAATAAAATAATTCCGGAGTTCAAAAGTGCAGTCTTTTTTATATCTGAAATGTTTTGAGAAACCAAATATGAAATCTTTTTAAAAATTTACGATACCGTATAGATCATAAATTAAATTAATAACTATTCGAATAATTAATGTTATAAATCCTAGCGCCACGATCGTTTAACTCATTAACAGATTTAGATCCCACTTTGCGCACAGAGTGTCCAAAATAAACTTTAAAAATTCACGTAAATCTGTCAAAAAATTTCTCAGAAAACTAAAAATTTAAAGCGAGTAGTTTCATATTAAATGAAAGGCACGTTGCGCCTTGTGTCCACAGCGACGGGCATGCTGTGCGCGGCAATAATGTCGGACCACTGGGAGGAGGTGGGCTGGGACAAGGAGGCGCTGGAGAAGGCTAACGTCAGCCCCAGCTGGTACCTCGACGGGAAGGTCGGCAGGCTGGATGCGTTGGCGCCCCGGCCGCACGGGAACAACCGCCACGTAGTGGGCGGCAGGAGCCGCTACAGTCCCGCCTTCCTCGTCCCCATGCACGGCGGCATCTGGACCATGTGCGTCTCCCTCACCGGTGAGTCCTAAGCTTTTCTTTCTTTCACTCCCTAGTTCTTGGGGATTTAGGGATTCGTTTGTCGTTAGAATAAGCTCGTACGAAAATTTTGATAAAATTGAAGAAAAAATTTAGAAAAATGAAGAATTACGTGGTTAAGTGTTGTAAGCATAAGTGTGGGAATAGAATATTTAGGATCATAGTTTCAGATTATTTAAAACTGTGTGTTTAGTTAGGGTAACGTTAAAATAATATGTGTGTTTATTATACTTTAAATTTATTTTTTGTGCATGATTTTTTAATAATACTTACATTGTTATTGAAATAATAAAGAAATATAAGAGAGTGTATTAATATTCAAGAAAATTTATAGTTTTTACTTTGAAAATTTTTAAAACATTGTGAAGCTTATCTATATTTTATTCTGAAATTTTCTTGTACAAGGTTTTACGAATTTATTACATTTTAAAACGAAACGACGTAGTTCCTAAAAACAGGGGTTTATCTCTTTAGCCTGATAAAAACATTCCATTTTGCCGTTACTGTAATGTACTTTCTGTTTCTCGTCGTAGTCAGTTTTTTTCTATTTTAGAATTAGTTCAACGCGATAAAAGATATTTGTAGTTTTTGCTGTTAAGTAGTAAATTTATATACTCTGACATGTTGAGAAATACACAAATTCAGATATTATAAATATTGAGAAAAATGTAATACAATTATATTGATAAATTATTATTAATTATAGTAACGGATTTTTAACAAAAAAAAAACTGCCATTTACATAGTAAAAATTGCTACATTTACAGTAATTTTCTGTCTAGGTCGAATATTTCCTTTATTACTATAAAATATTGCAAACTTTGTCCAACATTTTCCTCACTGTATTTTCTAAAAATATGTTTCACTTCTTACCCGAAGTAACTTTTCGAAACACTATTCGACGCGCAGCAAAAATTCAAAAGCCGCCCACACACCCGAACAAAAATGAAAAGAAAAAGAGATACGCAAATCAGCATACTTTCCTCAAACTCAATCCTACAAAAAAAAAAGGAGCGATACACGCGATCTCCCGCAAAAAGTCCGGGGGGCACGTCGCGCGCGGCAAACAAACGTGCCAGCGCGGCGGCTCTTCGCAAAAAAAGCCCGAGATAAAAGTCGCGTTCGTCCTACTTTCCGCCGACGGGGCGGCACATTACGTTAGCACGCGGGCGCAGGTGCATCATTTACGTCGCAACAGCGCGCCGATTGTGATCTCCTCGGCGTCGCACTTCCAGCCCGCGGCGGATGCGCTTAGCCGCCCCCTCCGCCTCCCGAAAAGAAAGACGGAAGGGGAACGCGGGGGAGGAAGAGAAACGAGCGCGGGAGAAAAAGGGTCTTTTACCGCGTTTAGGCTTCGATCTCGGCGTGGCCCACATACATTTTTGAAAAAGCCAAGGTGAGCCTTTGTCCCGGCGGCCGTTCGATCGGCGTGTAGCCTGTATGCCGTACGCTCGATGGAGGGGAGTTCGAATTGTTTCCTTTCGGATTTTTTATCGGGTAAGAAGAAAACGTGACGCTCGGGATTTCTGAAAGCTTTCGGGGGCCGTTAGGTGGTTATTGTTCAGTGTCCCGGGAATGAATGGGAATGGGTCGGGGTATTCTTTTTTTCGGTAGATTTCTTCATTGCTCGGGTTGTTCCTTCTTTTCGTGTGTTAGAGTAGAGAGCGATTTGAAGGGATTGATATTTTCTGGTGATATTCGGGATAAAGGATATTGCGGAAATAAGTGATGATGGAAGTCAATCTTAAGTTTAATGCCTAGAAAAATTTGTGCATAATTTTCTGCAGAAATATCCAATTTGAATACAATTTTCCTGTACGATTTGGGCATACTTTTTTCCCACGGGTCAAGGGATTGTTAGGTTCTCTGTTAAAGTAAATTCATTTAATTCCGCGTGACATACTTTTACTGGACTGTATTTCTGGAATATTTACTCTTTCAACATTTTGACGCAAAGTGTAATATTACTTTTGACTCACCTTTAACCGTATTGGTGTCCTCCGCGGCAGCTTTTTCAAGTCGCCGTTTTTCATTCAGTTCCTTCATCACCAAAGAACATCTCACTCTTCGTTCTATCTCGCTTTTCTTCATAAATCTGCCCTTTTTCTTGCCGATGGGACACCGCATGGCATAGCGCGGATTCGACATCGTGTGGATAGGTAAGGCTATCAAAATATTGCTGGAGGTTAGGCTTATACAAATATTTACGTCGAGACAGAATGTTTCCGCAAAAGGCTCTGAGGCAAGCAAGCAATCAAGATAGTTTCAGGGCATTAATGTGAAAAAATAAAATGACGCACAATGCAGGACAAAATATGTTTTATACTTAACGCAATAATTGATAATTTATAGAATTTTGTCACGCTGCAGTACTGAGAATTCCAGCAATAACTAACAGCAATTGAAAATTTATCTATAATAATTTGGAGGTTAGATCGTAGTATTATGTTAAGGAACTTTCAAAGCAAAAATACACATTTTTTTCCAACCCTTTTTTCGATGAATGAAAGTAAAGTGCACACGTTTTATAATAACCTATTTTTAAGCTGTATAGCATTAAATTTTGTTACAATCTATAAATAAGTTTTATAAGAAAATTCTGTTTGTGTACGTTACATTAAATATTTCTGAAATTTATTACACTTACTTCGCTCTGATCACACTGAATATTTCGATTAGATATCCCTGAGATAACGTGATGTACAGATTTAAATCGACGGTAATGAAAAGCTGCGAACTGTTTCAAGCTTCACAGAAAAATGGCGGACTTATTTACAAATCTGCTTTCTTAATGCGGTTATACGGTAGACCTTATAAACTTACAATGTTGCCATTTTTGGTGCACGATGTAAAGGTGTATTTTCACGGATCGAGTAAATCGCTGCGACGTAAAACTTTTATAAAATTGTGAACTTTATATTGACTCAACTAAAGCTGCATGCCCAAAATAATGTAGAAATCCGCAACTGGACGGGTATTAGGTAAATTGAGATTTCGACCTAAAAGAAGCTTGCAGTTTAGATTGAAAAAACAGAACGATTTTTAATAAAATTTGCATTTTATGTATGTACTTCACAAAATGTGACATTTTAAAAAATTGATCTAAAAATTAATATACAAAGTATGTGTCAAAAAACTACATCACGAAAGCTATAAATGTTTAATAAAACAAACTTTTTTACGTCTTTTGCTGTTAACTTTACTGCACCTTCCGCTGATGGAGTTTTATTAGCTCTTCGCTTAATAGCTTACCTTCTTTCATAAAAAATTTGTGCAACGAAAGCATCACGGCATCGCGTCTAATAATCATTTGAAGCTCAATCCATTATTACATTTTCCACCTCAAAAAACTAATTGCGTAAACTTAAACTCCTCCTCGTTACCCGAAAAACAATCGCGCAAAACAGTAATAAAGTTTCATTCCCGCGCCTGCAAGCCCGCCGCGAAAGGTAACCCCGTCGCGAGCGCCCCTCGTTAATAATGAACCCCCGCTCCCCGCCGAAGTGCAATTAAGAGAACCAAGAGCAATTGTTATTTGCCCGCGCGGCCGTTTCCCGTCATTAGAGGGAAAATCAACAAGCGGCGCGGCGTTGCACACCGAGGCCGCGTGGCGGCTCGAGCGAAAAGCGCGCGCGCCACTCGAGCGGAAAAGGGCCCCCCTCGAACGGCAAATTCCTAATTCGCCTGAGAGAAAGACAGAGAGGGAGAAAGAGCGGAGAAGACGCGAAGCGAGCCGGGAAAAGTCGGGGCATCCTTCGGCCGGGGGGGAGCAGCGATCGTCATTAGTGTTTCAAGGGAAGAAAGTGGGTCGAGTGCGAGCGCGCGCCCGCGGATGCAGTTCGTTTTCTTTGGATCGGCGCGCCGACTAGTGGCTTCGACGAGTGGAGATTTCCCCTACTCCGGGTTTGCGCGCCGACTCGGCGCTTTTTCCTTATTTCCTTTGATTTCGCGGCAAACCGTCGGGGTTTTAGCGGGGCCGCGGCGCGAAGCGATTAAGCGGTGCGTCGGAGAGCTTTCGCTTTCGTCGTTGGATGCGGATTTAATTATCAGGGATTTGAGGATTTAGAGGGAAAATTTACTGCGTCAATCGAATAATTTGGTTTTATAAGAAGTGTCTTTAATTTTTTTAAAATTATTTTTTAGTTTATGTAATTAACTACGTGCTCGTATGTTCCTTATGATATATATCCTTTATTGTAGTGGTAAAAGGTTTTGAAAAAAGTATGTTAGTTGTAGAAAAATGATTTTATTTGAAAAAGTTTACAAGGTAGATGTACTTTCTGTAGTAATATTATAAATAAGATTTAAGATTTCCGTAAATACCATATCCTTGTAGATAAATAGTAAACTCTAATTGTGAAGTTACCGCGATTTTTTCACGACATTTATAGTTTTAAATTTGATCTACATTTTGAAAAAATTACCATTAATTTCATTATAATTAACTCGTTAAATTTCACCTCATTTTAAACAAATTTTAAACAACAAATTTTAAAAATAATGCCATAACAGACAAAATAATGTGCACTCTTAAAAGAATATGCGATACAATTATTATTACAGATTGTTATAAATATTTTTGAAATATTCGCAGTATTTCACATACGCATTACAACTTCACATTTTATTCCTGGCAATAAATAAAATCAAAGTAAAGCAAAAAAACATATCGTCGGAAACAAATTTCCAACTCCCATATCTTCGAAATCCATAAAATAATGCAATTTACCAGAATAACGAGTCTGAAAAATGCATCCATACATCAATCGAGATTTATCCCCCACTCGTTATTTTCGGAGCAAAGTGTCGTCCTCGCCCGGGGCCCCTTCTACTTACTTCTCTTTCATCCGCTGTTCGTTGCCGCCGCCGGCGTCGGGCGGGGGATAAAAGGACGCGGGGCTGGGAGTGTCCGAGGAGAAAATGAGAGAGGACGCCGATGGAGCGAGGCGGAAGCTCTACGTATATATATATAAATTGGCGAGTGGAAGAAGCCGGGGGAGGGAGGGAGACGTGATAGGACTGGGCGACGAGCTTTTTCCCGCGTCGATCGCGAAGTGCCTCGCGCGCTGCTGTTCTACCTCCGGGGTCGCTTGAATTTTCCCCCCGACCCGGTATAAATTTTAATTGCGCCCGGAGGGTTCGTTATTTCGTGCGCCGTCGCGCTTTGCAAAATTTATTTCGGATCTACTCCGAGAAATGGTATTAAGGGATGCGCGGGGTGGATTAGTTTTTATATCGATTTTTCAGGTGGGTGGTAATGAGATCGTTGTTTAGAGATTAGGTGGTATTTCGTGGTGCTTTATTTATAGTTGCAATTTGCATTTTTAATAAAACAACGATAATTGGTTATTTTCTACTTATATCAAGATCGATGCTTAATTAAGATAAGAATAAATATAACTACTAGTCATTCGTTTCTTTAGATTTCGTCGTCCTTCGAAAAAGCTCCTAAGGAAGCGTAAATTTTTAAATTATTGTGAAAACATCTTAGAAATATTTTTGAACTATTTTTGATAAAAAAATTGCGTTTTTAGAAAATGTCTATATGTGTTGTGTGCACCTAGAATTCAACTTTTATATTTAATATAGATTTTAATCTACATTAAAAACTCATTTTTTCGTCTCTGTTTTTTCTTGCTTAACGAATAAAATCAAATTTCAGTTTCTTGTTACAAAAGGGGTCATGTAATACAAATCTACGAAGAGAAAAAGCACTTTTTGCGAGCTTCGCCAGGAAGGATGGTACCTCTATCAAGCTACGTCAAAGAAAAGCGTTTTTGCGCTGACATAAATTTCTCGTAAAATTTACGACGAAGCTCATCGTAAAGGTTAAGCGAAAAAACATGATCGTGGATCAGTCTGCGACACTGGAAATTTCTACCGAAAAATCACTGTACAATTTTTATCCTAATCTTGGACGGTTGGTTGGTTGAAAATGTGACATTAAAGGCTTCGTAGTTTCTGTAGCAAAAGCTCAGTAACTTTTACAAAGCTTTTCGTATAAAAATTGTTTACTATGAGTAAATATTGCAAGATGTGCTTTTACCGCCCGAGAACCTAGACAAATGTCCTTTTTTCGCGGGAGTCTCGTAGTATGTTTTTCTTTGGAGGGGTCCGTGAAATGGGCTTTTTATCGTTGCAACCCTGCGGAATATGCTGGTCTTCGCAGGCGCCTGAAACGAGCTAGTTTTCGTGGGTTTATTGAAACTTGCAGCTTTTTTTTTTATTCAAATTTTTATACTTAATTTTCTTGTTTTATTCTTCATTTACTTCCTTTTTTTTACGAAAAATGCATGGTCATACCTAAAAAGAAATATAATTTTTTAAGTTTTCTTTCGACATTAGTACCATTTCATATTCATAATTAAATGAAGTTACAACAATCAGGAGGCAGCAACCATCGCACTGCAGAATATCGGAGAACGATTTAATTTTCGCCCCATCAAGTTACCGCGGGAAATAGCAGTTAACTCCCCGCGGGCTGCAATAATAAACAACGTAATCCGTTTAACGAATTAGTCTAAAAGCGCCGGGGCGCCCAAAGAGATTTATCAGCTGGGGAATAGCGACGGGCACTGCGAAAATTCGGCATAATCACCGCGAGCCCCCGGAATTCGTGTACCTCTCCCCCGGGATCGCCGCGTCCGATTTCATCCCTCTCCGCAGTACCTACTTTTTTTTTTGCTGCCTCTCTTACCTTTTTTTTTACTGCGCCGTCGAAACTTTTGGAGCCCCCGCCACGGCCCGAGGGAATATCGCGCGGTACAGTGGCGCGGTAAATTTTTTTTTATCGCGCCTACGAAGTTTCACAATATCAATCCGTGTGGTGGTACCTACGTGTGAGTGTAGACGGTGCATGATAAAAAATTTTTAGTACTTCGGCGGATTTATTTGGTCGAGATTGCGGAGAGGTCAATTCGAGAGCGTCGAGGGTACTTGAACTTTAAAATGAATTCTTATAGCAAGTTTTTTAATAAAGTTTGTCAAAAGGAGCTCATTTAGTTATATGAATTTCAATGCTTTTAAAAAAACTAATTTTTAAAAATTAATATGCAAACAATAATTTTTACAACGACAGAATTCATAATAATTCTTTTCATACCTGCAAGTATCCAATTTTATGCTGGATTGAAAGATTGAGTATTTGCAAGTTGACATATATATCTTTTATTAAACTTACTTTCCATAGCACTTGCAATTAACTTCACTTTTTATGGAAAAGTTTTTGAATCTTGAATTAAAAGCTTCTTAAAACTTTTAATAATTCTCGTCATTTGTTTCAGTACCATTTCAAACTTTGCTTTAAGATTTCGAATGAATTATATTGCAAGCTCTGCAGATATGCACTTTTTTAATTCAAAAGTTATCTCAATTTTTCATTCGAGCAATATTGTAAAAATAAACTTTTGAATTTTTATTAATAATTTTTCCCACGATTATTATTAGATTATGTTAACAGAAACTTATTTTACATGTATATGATCTATATTGTTATATTTCTATTCTTCTCTTGAATTTGAACTTTAAAAATGGATCTGTGAAATGGCAGTCAGTCAAAAAAGTAAAACTTACAAAACTTTAAAAAATTATCCGGGGGAATAGAATGAACGTTAAGAAAACTAAAAGTGCAATTGTCTAAAATAAGTAGAAAAATCAAGATTTCGTCAGACATTCAGTAGAAATAATTGCAATAAAGAATTTTTTCAAAATTTCCTTTATAATCTATAAAAACAATATGTAAACACTTCATTTAGCATGAATTCTTAATTATTTTTAATTTTGAACGCTTCTCATTGTGAAATTTATCAAGGGTGTCCATAAATATCTTTCTTTCACTATTTCTCTCCACAGGGTACTTTATGTTCTGCTACTTCTTCCTTTTTCCTTTATTAAACATATATAGAAACCATTTTGACAATTCAAAATTTATTGGTGACTGTTTTGAGCGGGAATTTCAAAAGAAGCGCTAAAAAGAACGAAAAGTATATAAGTCTCCTTCTCAAACCATCGACTTCATCTTTACCACCCTCTCGCCTAAGAACTCCAATCCTTAATCTAAAAATAATAGGCGAATGATCGACCTTTCTTTATCAAAAAAAAATTTTCGATAAGTCAGTTCGATAATAATCAACAAATTTATAACCAAATAACGAGAGCTAAAATATTTTAACTGCGAACCACTAGGCGCGCTCAAATTAACCAGTAATAAAAAAACAATTTAACATGCATCCCTCATATCGGAAACGGAAGCAGCGCGAGCTCGAATATAGAATCGGGCGCGCATCGGCCGTCAGCTGTCGCGGCCGCAACGACCGCCTCGCGAATCCCGGCGACTGCACCGCGCGCGCGGATAATTGGGATGCCTAATAATAAATAGTACGGAATAGTACAGGGGCCGGGATGGCAGGAGGGCAGGGCCGACGGATAGGGTGGGGATCGATAGCGCCTCCGCCGAGTTCACTGGGTCTAGGTTATGTCCGATATCGGCGCGTGTGCGGGGGCCACGCGCGCGTCCTCTCCACACCCCTGTACACGCTCGCCCCACACCCCTATATACACACCCGGCCGGAGGATACCGCGCGCGCGGAATTTCCCGTGTACCGCCGCGAAATTGCACGTGTCGCCGTGCAGCCCGACAGTCCCGCGTGATTGATGTTCGACGCGCGTTTCTCTCCTGAACTATTCTTTCTTTTTTTTTTTTCTTTTTTATCGAATCGAATGCTGTAGGCAAAGGCAGTACTGTCACGTTTCGCCCGCCTGGCTTTTCACGAATTGAACCTCGCGTGCGGATTAGACGTCAATAGGCGCTAATTTCGGGGCTTTTACGTGACGATTCGGTGATTTATGGGCGACGGCTGAAATAGAAATGAAAGCTATTCGGTGGAATTAGGAGTAATGGGAAATGTATTATCGTCGGGTCGACGTACAATCGGAAAGTCAGATTGCCTGTATGAAAGAATTAATGACGTTATGTTATACGCGGGGGTTGTATTTATTTTTATCGAGGCGAATCATTGAAAGTAATGCTGATATGGAAATCTGGCATACTGGAATGACACGATAAAATGTATTAATATAGTAGATTAAGCACCTAGGTAGTAAAAGTAAAGAATGTCTCGCCTTCGGCTCGGGCGGACAATTTACTACTTTTTTGCACGAGGGGCGTAAAATGCGCACGTTGGCTACCACCCCTAGGGCGTAAAGTGCGCACTTTACGCGCCGTGTGTAAAAAGGATCGAAAATTATTGTATTAGTAATAAAGTAACGATTATACCTATATAATTTAAACAATTTCTTTTTGGATAATCCATTTAAGAGGAATCCATTTTGTTAAATTGAAACGAGATTTTCCGAGGAAGCAATGGATGCAGCTTTTTCAATATGGATTTGAGTTTAATCCGCATATGACGCTGCAACATCGACCGATCTAAAAATTTCATTTTATTCACCTTTCCATCCATTTGTCTAATCAATTCTGACAGAATCATTTTTCATGCACTTAGAGAGAAACGATAAAATTATTCAAATTTTCGCCGGACTAAAAATATAATTTATCAAAATAATACATTTTTTATTCAGATATGTACAAAGTAAATTTACATTCTGAGGTCAATTTACGTGGCTCAAATTATTTACATCCGCGTTCATTTCACGTGTTAACTCCTTGATTAACTGCGTGAACTTTATTACAGCACCGAGAAAGTGCTATGCTACCAATTCACAAGTGAAGATTACTGTAATTAAGTAGCGAAATTATGTGGCGTTTTTAACTGAAATTAAAATGTAATAATTATTAGAAATAATGTTTTATTTACTCTTTGAGTGTATAAATCATATCTGATTGAAAGGTATACGAGCGAATGTTTCTGGACAAGGCAACAATTATTCGATCAATACCAACACTAATAATTTAAATACTAATAAATAAATAAACTCACCTAATATATTTGAATTATTATACATAAATTGGACTGACGTGAACAAATAAATTTCGCAGTTAGGACGCAACGCACAAGGCAAGTGAATCATCTTGCGCCCTTGTAGTGTATAGGGTATAGGTACTACTTTTTGAACTAGGATGTAAAAATATGCGGATCCGTTTAGGAGGGAGCGCAATGTATACGTGTCTCCCCTTATGGCGCGACTACGTTTTTACTTTGCGCCTGTCGAACATATGCGATGTATCTACCTGTGGATATAACATATTTTTCCTTTCTAAATTTAAAAAATAACATTTCGCGATACCTCACCACAACTAAATAGATCGCTTATTATCGATATACAATTGATTTAAAAAAAAAACGGAAATAACACACATCGATTACTTTACGATAACCGATCGAAAGGTCGTAAAGTATTTATCCTACATTACACGGCCTTCCGGAATTATCGAACCGTAGCAGGGAGCTCAGCTCGATGATCCGCCGCGAAATCGCGACTCCCCCGGCGCTGGAGCCGTCTGCGTCGAATCATCATCGGAAGAGCGTAGGGGATCTTGCGGTACCGCCGGATAAAGACGGTCGCGCCCCATCGATTTTTCCGCCAGCGCGAGGGGCGATTTCGCGAGCCAGACACGGACGCGCCGCGCGCTCCCCTCATCGATTTTGCCGGCGCGACCCCGCCGGAGCGTGTACATGTAAGTGCATTCTAAACTCAAAACAGAAAGAATTCACGACAGGAAGCAGAAGGTTTAGACGTTTAAAAGAGTAACGAGCTAATGTAATTGCGTTTCTTAAAGAAGTGCAAGAATTTAAACTTTTTTTAAATGTTCGTCAGGAAAAAAAGTATAATTTTCAATAATAGTAAAAAGTCGCGTGTTCAAAAAAAGGATATTGCAGGAACGTTAGTTTAACAGGACGTCTTTCCTTTTTTTCATTTTTAGTACAAGCAGAGGTAATTTCGTTACGTTAAGGAGTAATAATTCAATGTCACACTTTTTATTAATTCATTTACTGTTTAATAAAGGAATCTAATGAAACAAAATATAAAAAAATGCATAAGTTATATTTTGTATAATATAAATTTCCTTAAAATACAACTTTTTATTAAGCATATACTCGAAGATTATTACAATTAGATATTTTTTGTTAATTGAGGAACGGATTTCAATGATTTTGTTGACATTTAAAAGTTAATTATGGTTAGAGCCATTTTACCGCTTGATGTGACCCTAAAAACTTAATGCAGGTACTAAGCTAGACGTTGAGCCTTAATTCCGTTAACAAAATATTGTCAAACAAATAATAAAAATAAGATAATACACAGCTACTATTTACCCCGTTACCGACAATTAAAGATTTCATACTTTTTTTCTCAAAAGGTATGTTTAATTAACGCATCAGGCCCTTGTCACTACGCCGTTATTACAGGTCCGACAATTCCTTCTACTAATAATTATTTAGTGGCACACATTCCACTATTTTAGTGCATTTTACTAATTTCCCGTTCACTAATTCATTCACTCATTTCAGTAGTTTTTCACTAATTCAACTTTGGAGGCAACATACATATTTTACGTACGGAACTAGCTTTTCCGTCTTACGAACTTATAACAATCATCCGATCTTTAACCAGCATGTAGCTTACTTCCGTTATAAAACGGCATGTAACGCGGCGAATTTACTGCCCATATCATTAAAAAAAAATTACTCAATTTTCTCGTACGCGCGCAATGTATTCCCTCGTTTTTCGCTAAGAGGGGGTTGCGTCATGCACCGATACCCCCGGCGCATACGAGGGCACGGGCCGCTCGCTTACATAACCGCTGTTTACGCGCGCGCACCACCGACGACAATTGTGCACTTGGCCGCTCGATCGTAAGAACGCGGGCGCGCCTCTCTCCTCGCGTGCCACCCGCCGAGGGGTGAGCTCTTTTTTTTCGACACGTGGCTGCGGGTTGTTTGCTCGCTGCGGGATTTGGTGCGCTTTTGTTTTCCTTTCGGAGGAATTTAGGTGGCGAAGGTTTTGGAAGATGTTCAGCAGTGACTGACGGTATTTTTATATTTTAAATTTCAAAGGGATGTAGGGAAGGAAATTTTTGTTCGTGTGGGAGGAGAGTTTTTGCAATGGTGGAGTAGTTCTGTAGGACTGCATAATAAATAATTGTTAAACTGCTGATGAACTGCCTAAGTCCAATAGTAAATTGGCAACGGCTGACGCACTAAAAGACTGAAACAATTTTCTATGTTTGGAAGTCTTTCTGTGACTTCTTATAGAAAGACTTCCAAATATAGAAAGTAGTGGTTAATTTCCTACTCTAGAATCAAGTAGTTACTACTTTTTCGCGTAGTTTTCTATGTAGCACTTCTTTCTTCTGTTCAGTTACTGAATCAGTACTTTGTTCTCTTAGGGAAGTAAGAATACACAAGAAAGTTGTTTTAACTTTTCTAGGCATTGACCAAGTTAAACCCCCCCCGAATTTCAAAAAATTTATTCTTTTTTAAAAAGAAATAATTCTTTGAGTCAACAGCAAAAAGGTGCTGATTTGTGAAATTCCATGAGATTTCGTTCCAGTACTGTGTTCACGTCGCTCTTATTGATCAGACGAATTTTCGAATTTCTGATTGTATGCGAAAGAGCCATTAATTTCACGAAGAGAGTAGAGCCTTGAAAGTTTCTTGATTTGTAATTACGCAGAACAGTTATTTCATGAACATCTCAATCGTTAGACATGACGAAGTTTGAAGGTTTCATTATTTTAGCCACATTTGGTGCGATGTTTTTAAAGACATATAATTTTGTTTCAAATTATACCTGCAATTTTATTAATTGAACATCAATAGTAACATATTTCAAGTCAAAAGTATCCTACTAAAATCTTCTAATTCTCATTATTCTCTAATTCAGATTTACAGCGTAAGTTATTTATCCATGACCATTAAAAAACCGATAAATATTCCTTTAAAGTTTGTGCAACGTAATTAACGGTTTCATCAATTTTTCCATCCTATTACCGTAGATTGCAGCCTGCGAATTTGCTCTCCTTACATTACGTCATTAGGCCTTTAATAAAGCACATCCACAGACACAAAAGAAGTTAACGGCTTACGTACACATACCTAGATTTATGTAGCTACACGGCAGTTTTTACGAATGCTGCTACTTTTAAGCGGTATCTCTGTAAGCTTGCCAAAAAGGGCAATAGTTTAAGGAATCGCGCACTCCCTCGCGTACGCCAGAGATTGAGTTCGATCACTTGAAATAGGAACTCGATGTTGAAAGTATAGCTGCGCCTCAATGCAACGCAGCTGCATAAATCAATTCTTGCTGTTATTACGTCGCATTGTATCCACGTAGGTTATAAATAATTTCACTTTAAATTTTTATTTTTGCGAGCGGGGTATTTATAGGAGGCGTAAAATATGGGCCGAGTGCGTCAGTTGGTCTGTCTCAATTAAAGCAGAGATCGCGATCAGATACACTGCCGAGACGCGGTGAAACAAAAGTTTGCATTTACATGGTAATCAGCGAATATGCAATAACTGACGCACTGGGTAATCTGCTCCACTTGAGGGTCGTTCACCTAAAAATCGATTTTCTTCGACTCTGGTTGTAGGTACGATTTAAATGTTCTGCATAACTAGTTGAACGGTAGATCTTCTGTCGCGTTATCTTCAAAGTTTCGCTTTATAACGCAATTTGAAACTTATGATTAGGGTCTGCAGTATGGGCATTTTTTCTTTATTTTTAAGTAAAAAAAATTTTTGAAAAATCGGTATGGTGTCCTCCAGAATGATGCAAAGAATCTCTTGTTTCAATTTCATGTAATTACCTTCATAAATCTGTATAGAAGAAAAATGGCTTAAAAAATGTTTGCCCCTGTGCGCAAAAGAGCAACCACTTTTACTAGATAAAGAAATCAATTTCAAGACGAATGTATCTAGCTTATTGTATAGCTCAACATGGTTCGAGCCTTTAACAAGGTAAAATTGAAATCGGAGATTCTTTACGCGATTATACGGAAGAATTATACACCAAGGAACGATTTTTTCACAAATTTATATTATTCTTAAATTATAAAGAATACGTCCATGCCACTATAGCAGACAAGATCGATTCGTACATAAGTTTACATCCTCTATGCGATTCGCGATAAAATCCCTTGACACCAGTACACCCTGCAATCTAACTCCAGATCCGACGCGCTCGACATTTCAACAATTTAATTAAAAGGCGTTAACCCACTTCCAAGGATCAGTCTGAATGGCGCAATAAAATCAGGCGATAAATAAAGCGAAAAAAAAACGGCTAAATCGATCGACGCAGCAAAAGCCTCACGAGGGTAAGAAGCAGGGAGGAGGGGGTGGGTGTAGCGCGGCAATGAAAGGCACTCGGGTAGTCAGTCGCGCGGATGGATTTACGATGGCGCGCGCGCGCGCGAGCTTCGGATCGGCGTCATTAAACGGCGATATCCATAATTTGCGCAGACGAGGAGATCCAGCTGTTGGCTCAACTGGGCTTCCCGCAGGAGCGATGCATCAACTATCTGACGCCGGACGAGGCGCACGAGGAGATGCGCGCCGCTTGGCAGAATCGTAAGGACCTTTTTATTGCCTTGCATCGTAATAGACGACGTGACGTTTTTATTTATTTTTTTTTTATTTTTAAATCGTTGGATGTTTTTTAGTTTGTGTTGTAGATCGTGAAAATTTGTATTCAAGATGTTTAGATTTAGAAAAAAGTAGTAGTAGCATGCTGTTCATGTAACGAATAAAATATATTAGAAATTAGAGTTTAAAATTAAAAAGAAATTAACTGCAAGAGCACTTTTTTAAAATTTATTTACGAGTTGGTGCTAAAAGTATTTATAGCAGCCTTACACGGGTAATTTTGTACCAGTCGTTGAATAAATCCAATAATGGTAATTACGTTATACTTTATTGTATGAACATGGCAGAATGTAAATTTCATTTTACTTAGGAAGAGATTAAATTGACTTATAATTTAATAACAAAGTTAATACATCGTAAGTAACGTTTTGAAACCTTAGAAAGTTTGAAATTAAGTAATAGTTCTTAATTGCATCTGTAAATCATTTTGATCATGATTTTTATGAAAAAAAAAGATTATCTAAGAACCGAAATAATAAATATAAATAACAAAATTATATGCATTAAATATAACAAAACATTAATTTGTTTTTTAATTACAACATTGAATTGATTATCTGTTTAGGTATGCAAAATTTAAGCATATCGTGTTCGCTCGTCTGCCTGATAATATTGGGTAGCGCAGTGTTCGTTGGCTTCTTCGGTCTCTGCAGACATCAGATTTCGGCTGTCCTCGTCACTGGCGTCATGTATCTTCTTGCAGGTAATTCATCATGATGCGATTTAATTGTCAAAGAAATTCTGCCAAGAATTTATACATAGACGGCGCTCAATCGGTTTTGGAAAAACTATCAATTACTTGATTACGATAGTTTGTTCTTAACATTTTCTGTGCAGTATTTTACATAAAATCTTTTTTTATCTTTTTTTTCGAATGATAAGCATTAAAGTACTTACTTGGAGTGCAAGATTACCGCAGTATATTGACGATGCTCCAATTTTAGACGAAGCAGTTATTGACATTTTAATGTATAAGAAAGTATTTGTCTGAGAGGTCAACGGATATGAAAAAAAATTTGTCACTCTTTTATTAATCCCGGAGGTATTGTCGATCCTACAATTTATTATAGATGGAACATTACAAAAAAATCATCAAACTTTTGAAATTACAAGTACATTGAAAATAAGTTTCTCCAAATGCTCTAATAAGTTTCCATAAAAACACAAATTTTGATGTAAATTTTCGATCGAAAAGTACAATAATTAGTAGTTTCGACTAAATAAAATTCGCAAACAAAATTTTGTTGTTCTTAATACATTCACAATAAATTTACGTTGCTCATAATCTTGTTTCTAATGTATTATATACTCTCATAATGCAATAATGTAGAAGAGTGAAAAATTATAAAAAAAGCACTCTCTTTTAGAAAAAGCTCAGCCACTGAAATTTTCATTAGCTCAGTTTTTACTTGAATCGAATGATTTTCCACTCTTCCAAATTTCGAGAGTAATGCATAATACACAAAATTTCAATTTCATAAAACACAAAATATTGATTTCATAGTTTTATAAGTACGAAAACTTCGACGCAGCTTTTTTAATATCGACTAAACTTTTCAGCGACGTTCGCGCTCTTCACGCTGACGATAATCCACAGCAAGCGTTCGCAGGAGCACGGTGGCCGTGGCCTGGTGCTGGACGGCCCGGAGGACGGCGTGGTGGGCGGCGCGGTCGACCGCAGCGTGCTGAAGGCCCGGCGCTTCGTAAACTCCTGGAGCATGGACTTCGGCTGGGGCGGCGTGACCCTCTCGGCCCTCGCCTCCGTCGCCTGGATCCTCCTCAGCAAGATCATGCGCTTCAGCCCGATCTCGGCGATGATCGCGTAGCAGCGCGAGGCCTTCGAGGTTTAAGGGCCGCCGCCGCTTGACGGCCCAAGCCGCGTCTAATATCTGCCTGTCGCGACTCGCATCCCAGTAACCCATCCGGCTTTTCTCATCCCGCGTTTTATATGTAGCCGATTATCGCGTAGCGTGCTTGCAATTGCCGCGAATTTTTCTTTTTAAACGCGCGCGCTCGCGGAGGGTAAGGACGAGAACTGCCGCCGTTAGCAGTGTGTGGTGACGCGAGCGCGCTCGCGATGGCGCTGCGTTGCGGCCTGGGGATGGCAAGATTTTTTAACGCCGCGAGGGAGGATTTTTTTTTTTTGGAACCTTTGGAATGTTTGAGTATGATTTTTCTGACTTATTTTAATTAAGATGAGGAAGTGCGGGTGCGGACGTCAGAATAGTTACATCGACGTTTTGAATTTCGCGCGCAATTGGTTTTACGGTAGTCGGACGGGGAATCCCCGAATATTGCAAGTGCTAATATTGAGAATTAATATTCGCAATATCACTGAATTCTGAAATTTTAACATCATTTACGGATATAACAAAAGTAAATAGTTTCTAAAATTTAAAAACAAATTCATTGGTAAGCTATATGAATCCTCATCGATGAGTAATATTTTTAAATTTTTTTATTATACTCAGTAAAACAAATGTTAGTCATACTTTAAAAAACTTTACGGAAGCGTAAAGTACATACGAGTTTTTTAAACCGAAGATGCAAAAAAGAGTTGTTGATGGTTACAGCTACGTCAACGATATTTAAATGTAAGCATGAAGAGATATGTTTATATTGACTAAATAAAAAAAAGATAGTTTTTATCGCGTTCACAATATACCGTTACAACCATTTTTAATGACGACGGAAAGGAGATTTTTATTGAAATCTGAAATTGACATATCTTAATATTTTTAAAAGCTTGCGTTTGAATATTCAAAAGGTTCCAAATGCTTAAAAAAATATTTCTCTCGAGCCGTTAAAAAAATATTTTAAAAGAACGGCATATTTGATTTGGTGCTACGTAATAGTAACTAATTTAGAATTAAAATTTACTTTAAGAAAATTGATATTTAAGGCTTTGTAAATTAAATTTAGATATTAAACAAATTCAGTATTAGGTAGCTATTACGTACTTCTAATAAAAAAAAAGTTACAATTAACTTAGCGATTTAAGTATAAATTAAGCAATTTGCATTAGCAACTGAAATTTCATTGGGGAGAGCGTTTAATTTTTCCTGCCGCACTATGCAAAGTACTGTCGACGGACTTCCAAATTCGTAAACGAACTGCTTATCAACGTATCTCTCAATGACCGATCGAGCGAAATCTCGTCGCGAAACACGCATAATCTTAAGGACCTTTGCACGCTGCATCGAACTAAAAAAGTATATACAAGTCGTTCAACGAAATATACATGACGAAGAAAATCCAATGTGCATTTTGAGACAATCAAATGCGTCAAACTCTCGTAAAGCTTCAGAGCACAAACTTTTATCTCGTAAGCCTAAGGATACATTAACGTAAAAAAAAACGATTATCGAAACATGTGATAATAGCGATTACACACCTCGAAAATGTGCGTCCAAGTCGCGAGAGGCAGGCGGTGAACCTCGAAGGCAAATACGATTCATGCTGACCCCCATAACTGTTTTTCTTTTCTCGCCAAGACTATACAAGTAGACGTGTGCGCTGATCTCCGTGATAATATGCGTCCACACCGGGACGACGCGGTGCGTTGCATCGACGCTTCATCGTTAAGCATTAAATTAAGGCGATAACCTTGTATAAATATATAGCGAATAGACGAATACGTATAAAAATTGCGTTGCTGTTTAGTGAGTGTCGGCACTACTTGCAAGCGATTTTTGCTATGCGTGCGCGCATCGCGCGCGCGAGTTCGGGGTGCGCGGAGTTTATAATTTTTGCATTTTTGTAAGCGACGAAGAGGGATATCTGAATTTTTTACTCTTCGACGAGCAGGCGGGCGGGAGCGGGACGATATACGCTGTAACGGACGTTCGTGCGCGTTTTTTGTGTATACCTATTACATTGCGATTTTTCGGGCCTAGGCTTGAGCGGCTGGTAGTCTTCGACGTTTCATTGGTAACGAGTCACGAAGCAATGTTTTAGAGGGAATTTTTTAATCGTTTCCTTGAGAAAAAAATAGACTTTTTCTTAAACTTTTTTTGTTCGCATGATATAAAATTATATTGTTATGATTAAGTACTGCGACTTTTTAGATTAAAAATTTTTCTCTTAAACTTCTTATTGCATTATTAATGAATTACAAACGTGAAACAAGTTTTAACAAGTTATTTTCTTATTTACGTAAATTGTTTAGCTGGTAATCAATAAGAATTATTTTTTTAATGATATTTAGGTACGTAATATTATGTTTAATTACATTTTCTATATATTTGTTGCCAAATATAAATTTCTAGGAGAACTTGAAAATTTATTATTTTTAATACACTTTGTATGAGATAATCTATATGTGTGATTTTAATCAAACACGGAGAAAAAGTTTCATTTCGCGTTTAAGAATATATTGGAAAAAAAACTAGGTAATGCAAAGTGGAATTATATGAGAATGGACATTAGTCCACAGTTTGCATTTTCAGTTCCACTTTGTGCTTGTATATCTTGTTCTGCGCGACTACGTTTGCACTTTTACAATTATTTTAAACAGTAAAGTTTTAATATTTAAAAAAGTTTTTTTTATAATACTATAAGATATTATGCCGTGTGTATCAAGAAGAGAAATAGGAAAGTAGTAAGTGTTCGCATGATTTCACGCCACTGACCTAGCCACTACCGTAACAATAAGTCTCAACTTCCTCTTAATTTTCCAAACTGATGTGTAAAAGAAGAGTAAACCAAATACACGTCGGGGTTCGGCTTAAAAGGAATTGCGCAATACGATGCCTTAGCGAATTGTTCAAATTAAAAAAATAAAAGAGAAGGGATGAAATAACATTGATAAAGTTGTTGTATAGCATTTCTATATATAGAATAGTTGCCTTATAGAATTTTTTTCCATAAAACCAAAAGTCACCTTTGCGCGCGGTCAATGTCGCCAGTGGATTTTTTATATAAGCTTTCGCGTGGCATTTCAATTGATTCGGAGAAACATATAACCAGTGTGGCGCGCGATCTTGCATGCAGGGTGAGCCGGAGGAGTGGGAAGTGCGGGGGAGAGAAAATAGGGGTGGACAAAAAAAATTGTTGCGATGTGCAATACTGTAACGGCGCCTTATCGCAAGAACCAGCTTTTTGCTATCGACTATTTCGTAAGCTATGTACATGTACATACATATAAAAGTGTAAATAAAATATGTATACCCTTACGTGCGATTGATATTTTAATTTTTTTAGGAAGATATAAATGTTTGAAAAATCAGTAAAATAAGTTGAAAATATTTATTTTATTTTCAAGAAATATGAGTATTATTATAGTATTTTATAACTACAACAAAGAGGATACTGTAGCTTTTTTCGCTAGATTCGTTTAAAAAAATTGAAAACATTGTATAACACTTTTGTTAATTAATCAAGATTAACTCTTAAGATTAATTTTAATGATTGTACTGAGCTATTAATGTATCAGCCGCCCTCCATCCAGTTTCGATCGCGCCATCAACTGTAGAATACCTATTGATATTGGTCGCTTCACCAGCGAACAAAAGATGCTAAAACCGAAATTAATCACATTAACATTTGCAAAAATCTTTTCTAATAAATTTAAACAGTCGAATGCACATACCGGGTTCACCGATTCCGCAAGCATCGCAGGGTTGACGTTTCTGCTTACAGTCTCGACACTGGGAAAACTGTAAGTGCCCCTGAAGTGTGGATTACTGCGCCAGCGAGTCCTCAACATGCCTATGGGATTCGTCACGTTGTACACGCCGCCCAAAAATTTGTGCAGACACTCCGCCGTATGGTTGAACACCTTGCCCTCTGGAAGCTCCTCCATTGCTTTCGCGTAATTTCCGGAGACCCAGAATTCGAGGAGATCCGGTTTGTGGGTCACGGTTATCACGAACGTCAAGCCAAGCATCCACGCTTTTTCCGGCTGTTTGTGATGTAACATATAATGTTATAATTTAACTTCTGAGTTACAAGTATTTTAATTGATTGCTAATCGATAAATACTTACGTCAGCTTCGACGGCTTTTCTGTCATCGTCCTGCCAAACAAAGTTGTATTGCAACGATCTTTTATCGCCAAGATCCCAGAATGGCTTTTCGAACAGCAAAAATATTTTTGCCACATTGCCGTATCCAATGCTCTGATAGTAGAATAGAAAAGTATAATTTTTTTAATTCCACAAGTAATTGCGAGAAGAAGTATTGCATGCGCTAATGAGAAGTGGCTAAAATTGACTAATGAACTACTTGAAAATTGAAAACTTCTGCACCTATATTTCGAAAAGTTATTAATTATTCCTAAGTAGTTTTAAGATTTTAATCTTAAGTTTTTTAAGATTTTGATTATCTGCTACTGATAAACAATTGATGATAAGTAAATCACTGTCTACTGCTGGGCTTTAGTAGTTCATTAGTGATTTGTCATAGTTCAGTAAATGCTTTTTTCAATAGTTTATCTAAAGGAAAAATTAATCAATAAAAATCCTTCATAGGTCGATTCTCACCTCAATCGCTTGCACCTTCGTTTCTGGTAATGGAGGAACGAAAAGGGACTTATGCGTTTCTTTCAGAACTCCCAGAGAAACAGTGACTATGACGTGATCAGCCTGAAATACTTGGCCAGTAGCTGTAGTAATCGAAACTGGCGAACCTTCCGTTTTCTTCGAGTAATCAATCGATACGACCTCTGTGTTCAATAAAGTATTGTTCAATACCGGAAGTTCCTTCTCTGGGTCGGGATAACGTTTCTGCAATTTATTTTATTATTGTATTATATTGTAAATTTGTATGTAATTTAGTTACTAATTCGTTCAAACTAAAATTCTATTTCACCATTAAAACATCCAAAATAGTCGAATATCCGAGAGTTTTCCAGTTAATTAAAGTATCTCCTTCGTATTCTCTGTAATTATCGCCATGAGTCGCGATGTCATACCAGGTGAGGGCAGACTCTGGTCCCAGCATCAGCAATTCCAGTAGATGCAGGTATTCCTTCTTGTTTTTCAAGATTTCTGGGAAGTCTTTAAATGTCTTGTCGAATCTACGAAAATAAAAGGCTTATGTTATTTAATATTTTTTTCACTTTCTGCAATCAATTTTTTTAAACCATTAGACACAATTTTTCAAGCGTTTTTTGTTTGAAATAAGTTTTAAGTGATCAGGAGATCGAAAAGTCCATAATTTAATCCATGGGTTTTTAACAGTTTTATTAAAATAATAATTGTTATGTTCATCACTTACGTTTTTTCAACATACTCTCCGAGAGATGAGTAGTGTGCCCTTTCATTGTCGCCTTCATGAAGGTCAAAGAAATACTTCGTCAGGTTCTGCATTACCTGCTCTGGCAATAGATTTCCCTTCGAGTCAAGGTACTGCAACCCAGAAAACTCTTCTACGAATTTGTCGGTTTTCTCAATAATACCAAGTGGATAGGCCAGTTTGAAAACCGCGTTGTCTTCTTCCCCGTGAACCCATTGCGCCCCGAGATCGACATTGTATTTACCTGCAGAAATTGACGATCAATTTTTGTTTCCCCGTACTAATTTTATCTTTATCCATACCTAATTTCGTAGTATACACTCGTCCACCGATGCGATCCTCGGCCTCCAGAATCGTGACGTCCTTAAATCCATTTTCGAGTAATTTCGAGGCCGCCGCGATTCCCGATGGACCGGCACCGATTATCACTATTTTCGGCGACTTCGACTCGTCGGCGCAAACGCCGGGGTGGAAATTGGCTAGAACAGTAATGAAAAATGCGAGAAGAAATCGCGAGGCCCCCATGTCTCCCAAAAGTCGCACCGCGCGACTGTCTGGTTGGCCAGACCTCGGCCTTTATATGGTGCCATGCGCCTTCGCAAATCGCAATTAAGCAACGAATCCATCGAGCAAAGCAACGGATTATCTAAGAGTCTGTGCCGCTTGAGTGCCGCAGATTAAGAGCTGCTTGGGTGGGCATCGTTTTGAATGTGAGGAACCATCATTTATCATTGGTTGTAGCAGAATAACGGTGATTTCTTATTTAGTAAATTTGACACAAACGATTTATAAGTATTTTTCAGCTCATATGAATGCAGAATTTTAGAAATTTACGGCACTGCTATTGTTTATCACATCGTTGAAAATGATTAATATTATATCTTTTAGCCTCAAAACTAGGGAGTGATAAGGTCTACTACTTAGGCTACTTTCTGATAGTCCTAGTTAAGTTTTTTTCGTATACTTTATCTTCGCTTGTTTTTTTCATCTTTCTTACGCCATCATTAAGATTTCAAACTAAAGTGGAAAAATCCCAAATTCTTTATTTAATTCTGTACATAGAACATTGTCTAAAATATTATAATAATTTACACTAGAAAACATATGACTTTTATAGATAATTGATTACAATTTGTGGAGAAATCTTTTATTAAACTAATCATCCAACCTGAGTAATGTGTATAAATTGTACATTTGTTACTATTTAAAAAATGTAAAAATTACTAATTTTCTTAACGTAATATTTTGAACCGAAGATACTGCACAATGTTTATTTTTATTATAACATGATCCAATCTCATCCAACACTCGATCGCGAAACATCCGTAACAGTAACTAAAAAAAAGTGGTCTTTCCAGTCTCATCTCTCCGAGCTATCATCGGTCAAGCCTTGAGCAGTCGATCCCAATTTCCTTTATTTCTCGACCGATCCAACGTGGGGCTCTCCACGTGCTGAGCGATAGGTGATTCATCGGGACGAGTTCATAACGCGCTCCTTTTGTTTACGACTCTTGATTACTGCTGATACGCGTGTCATGGGCGGCACGCGTATCGATGATGGGATCAACGGCCCAAGGTCGAGGACCGACCGAAGGCGGGCGCTCACCTTGGCCCCTTCGGTGATTTACTTATATATGTATATCGGATACGCTAATAGAAAGCTTGTACAATGGCGAGCCGATGACGTTAAATTTTTAACGACTTTCAGGGAATATCCGTGCGCTGATCTGGTCTGGCCAGCAGAAATGTTTTAATACATTCGTTATTGAGATGTTTTTTTCATCGATTGATGGTTTTTTAATGTCATAATTGGTTTGGGAAGTATTAAGCGGTTGGTAAAACCTGGACAAATTCTATTATGCTTCTATTAGAATTTCCTGTTAATAAGATTGTCCTTTCTAGTATTTACATAAATTATGGTCACAAACACCGCGAATCGCGTGCATAATTTATGCAAAACACTTTAAAATAAAATTCTGGTCACTTAACTTGCTTTACTGCTTTTTATTTCTTCTATACATTTATGTAAATTACAAAACATTTTTACACTTTATTGCTGCTGCTATCCGCTTAAAAAAAGAAATGGTTGAACGTGAATCCGCCGCCGTACCTTACCACGCACGTATAAATAACGAGTAAACACCAATTCTTATTAAATTTAGTCACAACTAAGTTACAGACAACCGTATTTGGATCAGTGCTAAAGAAATTTAAAATAAATTTAAAATAATTCGGCCCTATGGAAGCATCTGGTGTTTCGAGACAACGCGTTCTTCCGGTCGTCCAGAGGGGCCGCGCAAAGAGTTGAGACGCAATATTCACCATCGGAGTTTTTGTACAGTTTTGGCAAAACCATTTTCAGCCTGTCACATTTGTGATAAACTTCGACGAACTTGCCCATCCGTCCCCGCTCATCGAAGTGTGTAACAAAAATGTTTCTTTTATTGTCGTCAATGTCCTGCTCAACCGACACAATGAGCAGACCTCTCTCCAGATTGAGTATATCCAGGAATAGTACGCCCAGCCCCCGAGCACCTGCAACCTCCACTTCATTAATCTTCGTCTTGCCTTCGGAGTCATACTGACGGCATACCAGTTTCTGTTCGCCGTACATGC
>UXGC01000786.1:0-54914 GCA_900480045.1 Eurytoma adleriae | reverse complement strand
AAACAAACTTCTAACATGTTTTTAGAGAAACTTTTTTTTTTACTATTACAAAGCTTCCTCTAGGAGGAAGCAAAAAGCATTCAACGACCTTTAAAACATTTTATCGCAACCTTCGCCGGCGCAACGCAAAAAGAATATTATACACAGCGCGTATCGCGTGAATAACCGAAGCGTGCGCAGATATTTTTAGGCTGCGGCGCGGGCAGCCGTTACGCGAGCACTTTACGGGAACATTTTTATTGTTGCCTGCACCCGCCTCTCGAAAACACATTTTATTGATCGAAGATTAGAAAAACATACAGGCGGGCGCGGGCTCGGCCGCGATGCATCGCACACTCCGCTCTGTACCTCCCTTACATACGTGACTGCGTCTTTCTCACGCGTTTACGCAAGGCACCGCGCGCCTTTTAATAATTCATCGCGCGATCCTTCGCGGAACAAAATTTTATTGCCCGCCGACAAATGCGCCGGCTTCTCCGTCTATAAAGACGGAGACGGATGGATCTGGGCGCGGGCGCGAGCGCAAAAGAGAATGATAAGGCCAGATTAAGCCGGAGTGGGGGAGGAAACTTGGTACCAGCTAATGCCTCGTTGTAGCACTGTCAGCGAGCGGGTACCCGTAATTTACGATGGACGGACTGCTTTACGATTCGCGCGTTGGCCTATGTAGGCGCGGAGACAATAGCGGTATACCAGCTGGAGGAAGCGTGTTCGCGGATAAAAGCGAGATCCGCGGCTTTCTCGAAATCGTTCGCTTGTTTGCTCGATGACTTTGTCGGGGAATCGCGAAAAAATTCTGCCAAGTGTTAAATAGGCTGATACAAGCTGCACACTCGTTTATCAAGTGTGATAGCTTTAAAAATAGGAAATGAGCGAGCGAGCGAGCCGTCTGAGATGTGTCATAGTTAAACAAATTAAATTGTAGGCTCGAACGGTGTGATAACTTTTCAAATGACAAACACCTTTATCTTTGGTTTGCACTAAAAATTAAATCAATTTACTTAATAAATTGCGTAAGTACTTTTGTTCTGTTTTTCAAATCGTAGTTCTGCATTGTTTCAATATGTTTGCGATATGTAGGAATTATGTGTACACTGCAGTTGCACATAAATCGAATTATTGGAATAAATAAAAAAATTTACAATCTTTGTAGCGGTAAATTTAAAAAGTAACTAACTGTGACCACCTTATTTTCTAGTCAAAGTGAAGCGTTAACAAATTTGTTCACTCGACGGGACGTTTGTTTATTTACAAGCCGCGCAAAGCTCGTCCGGTCACTTCCACTCTTTCAAAAGACTGACAGCCGCTGTACTGGGCCGGGCATTACTTTATTAACCCAAAGCCAAGTTTTTTTCTCCACGCTCATTCAGTTAATGCCCACGCTCGCGAATGAGCCTGTCAAGAAATGCTATTTTTCGACATTTTTACGTTCGATCGAGAAAACTCGGGCTTGTTTACGTCTTTGAAAGTTTATTGCTTCTCTCTCAGTTTTTACGCTTTTATGTTCGCCGGGTTTTTTGAGGATTAAGCCCGCGTACATCTTTATGATATGTAAGAATGAAAGATTATACAACTCACGTGTGTTCGTTTGTAAATCGTGAACGAAATTTATGACTTTGACCCAAATTAGCCAGAGGATTTCTCAGTACATAAATCTCTGGAAATCTTCCTTTTTCTCGAGAAAAATTTCCATTTAACATACTATTTTTATGAATTTAACGAGGAGCTTTTATTTTAAATATGTCGATCGTTTACGGAACATTATATTTACTTTACCTTTTTCCATGTATTCAAAAGAAAATATTGCATTTGCGTTTTCTTATGAAATATAATTCACGATGCATAAATAAACTTCTTTCAAAAGTTTGTTTAAATTTTATTAGTCGTACGAAAATCATAAAACAAATAAAAACATTTTTCAGTGCTTGTAATTACTCATCTACGTAAGAAAACATAGTCTCCTAGGGAAATAGGTAGCAATATTATTTCAGCATAAAGCGAGAAAAGTTTAAAACAATATTGCAACTGCCTCCCAAACATCCGCGGCGTCAAACAAAGCGTAAAAATTCTCTCTTTCAAGTATAGCGCGTTCCGCGCTCGAAAGCGCGCAAATCGTTTGCTTGTAAAAACAAAGCCACTGTACCGGTCGAGGCGAAATCGGAGTCGCGCGCGAAGCCGAAGGGGGCGACCGGGCGGCGAAAGTCCGCGGCTCGCCGCTAAATAAACCACTCGGCGAGGCTCGCCGCGGAAGCGAGGAGCGAAAATCCGACGACGAGGTTTATTTTTACGCGCGAAAAGTCAAACGGTCTCGTCGAGTGCCGCGCCGTCTATTTCCGTGCTCGCGATCGTGAGAAAGCGGGAGAATCGCCGCCGCGCAAACAGCCGGGCCCCGTAACGCTGGGACCGCCTAATAGTCCGAGGATCATCGCGGCTCGTCCTACCCGCGGCCTTAATGAATAGGCGCCGAGCGCAACCCCTTAAGCGGCGGGCGCACGAGACCGCGTCATTACGCGCGCGGTCTAGGATTAGGCGGGGCGTCGGCGCAGCCCGTGTAATTTTCCCCGCGGCGCCGGGGCGCCGTATCTCTCGCCTTCCTTTTAAGAGCCGGGGAGGAGCCGTCGAGGTTGTTCCGACGGATGAGGAGCGCCGAGTGTGCGCGATACACCAGACCGATACGGCCTCGCGATACGGAACAGAAGGCCCGTGGATCTGGAGACTCATCGAGTGCTATACATTACGGGCTATTGGTCGAAATATTTTTCATCGTGTGGGAATCAATTTGTGCCGCCTTGGAGTTTCGCCGCCGCTGTAGACCGACAATGAAACTGATGATGAGATTACTTTACGAGATAATAGTGAGCGTAGCATTATTTTTCACCTTTGGAGAGAGTAAAAGCTTTGGTTTGGAAATAGTGTATCGATTGTATTGATCTATTGTAAAGAATCTTTTGACAAGTAGATAATAGATGACGGATGGTAAAATGAAAAATACCTTGGTTATTCGTTTTACGTTGTATTATCTGTAAACGGCAAATTAAAGTCAAGTTCAATTTTGAATTTAAAATTAAACTTTTTAGAAATTGCACGTTTATCTTGAAAATGTTTTGAATCTGTTCCAATCTTTGTAAAAAAATTGAAGTAAACATCCTCCATTTTTCGAATACAAACAAGATCTATTTTGAAGAAAAGACTGCCGGGTAAAAACACATTAATTTATAGGTGTTTGATGTGTAACAAGCAAAATGCTATTTTGTAAAAGTGACTCAAGTTTTCCAAGTAATATTACACCTAATAATTTGGTAGGTTCCTCATCTTTATAAAATCTCGCAATAGTACTGACAATGTAAAGAATGGACATAACAATCGAACAAAATATCTAAACTTTCTATTAATATACCTTCTCAACATTTTATTTTTGATCAATTTTATAAGAATTAGCAGTAATATCGTTGTTGGCTATAAAAACCAAAAAATTTTAAGATTTATGAAACTGCACCAAATGACTATTAAAATGTGTAAATGTCTCGATGATGTCTTTAAATACCTCATCCCAATTTTCCATTCTCCGTGAGACCGTAAATCTTTCGCCTCCTGAATCCGGAGCCATAAATTGCGTCGCGCAGATATTACCGCATAAATATGTTCGCGCTCTAACAAGGGGGGAATATCCGTAAAAAAATCCGGCGGCGAAAGTTTCGGCGGTTGTCGGTCCGGAGCGAGAAAAACGAAAACGAGCCGCGCTGTCTCCCTCCCCCCATGCAAATTCGAGCGGGCTCGGAATATATTCGGCGTCGAGTGACAGCCCGCTGACGGGCATGCGCTCGCGTTCGCTCCCGTAAACGCTCGCGAACTCGTTTTACGCGTCGACGTGTAGCAACGGCTGCAGTCCCCAAAACCATCAACGAGCTTGATGATAGTGTCATTGCGGAATTGGCACGTGAGCCAGACATTTTTATGTCGCCTTTATAACCAGTTTTCTAATTATGGAGATTTGGCCAATTAGACGGCCGACATTTCAGCATAATCGATCATGAACGAGTGTTAAAATAATTTTTTTTTACATACATAAAAATATCGTCAAATGTAATGTTTATTTAATTTTTTAGGTGTTTCATCAATTAATATTGATATTTTTAGAATAGCGATAATTTGAAGAAGCTTTTTTTCAAAGTAAAGGTGCAACATATTTTTTCTTTAACTAACACTTAAAAAAAGTCACACGAGCCAGTAGGCGCAGCGAATTGAAAACAAGACGCTCGAAAGGCCTACTAGTAAATTCTCCGCAGCAGTTGGAGCCCTTGACCGGCAAAGAAAAAAAAGGAGTCGAGTCGGATCGACGCGGTTAATCCGACAGCTCGGCTGGCGCGTCGACGAGGCCACACGTCACGCGCACAGAGGGTCTCGCGCTCCGGAGGCTACCGCGCGGACGCGGCCGAGCCGAGATGTGAGAGAAGGAGAGAACGAGAGAGGAGACAGGGATGAAAAAGGAGAACGCGCTCACGGCGCGAGTGAAATAAAGCCGGGCGCGCCGCAATACGGACGGCCGGGGGACTCGGCCCTTTGATGTGTTGGATGTTTACTTTATGGCCGTGGCGTGATTGTGAAAGCGTCGGCGGCGGTGGCGACGGCCCCAACGTCATAAACGACTCGGTCCCTCCTCCCCCGCGCCACCTTCTTGTAATCTCGCTCCCCTAATCCGGCCACTTTTTTTGCGCTCTCCACCTGTCTCGCCTTCGCGGCTCGTCCTCGCGACGAGCGGCCGCGCAGGAGGAGGCGGATTCCGCGGAGCTTTACGCTCGCCGTGTGTCATGCGTCGTTACTGCCGCAGCGCCGTTATGAGACGTTTACGATAAGATATGTCGCACCTTTCGCTCTGGACGTCCGCTAGATTTACGCTCGCTCGCTGCTTCTCTCTCCTTCCTTCGCGCGTTTCCTGCCTTGCTGCCTCTCTACTGCGAGGTTTCATGTACCCACGCGGGGGTCGTTTAAAGAGAAAAGTTATTCTTAACGTCACGACTCGTTTTCGAAATACTTGACAGCCTCTTTGTTTTTCTTAGTCTTTTTTATCAGTTGTGTCTGCACGTGGCGATCGTTTATTTTGCTTCGCAATGATATATAAATATTATTTACTTCAGGTGTCTTTTAATTCAGTGATAATAATATTTTGTTAACACGTATATTTAATGACAAAACACTTAATGGAAATGCTCATTACTTCAAATGTAAACATGAGATATCTTAGACATAATACCTCGTGAGTCGCAAATTCCATAAAAAGTACTTTCCCAGGAGATAGATTCTACAAACTCAAATAAACATTTATTTTAATACGTGAAAAACAAAAACGACAATTTTTTTAATTATTATTTACGGAGATTTAAGCTTTCAGGATAAATAAATGCTACGGCAAGTAGGCTCCCGGCAGCTTTGGCTTGAAAATCGCAACCTTTCATCTATCACTCTCGAATCCACCTCTACAGCTAAGCACACCTTATCGACTGGAGCATCAGTGATGGATTGGAACACAACACCAGCCTTTGGCAACTGCGCTCTGTGCACATAAGTCTAAATTAACCAGAGACTATTTATTCCTCTGATCGTTAAAATGAAAATAGCCCTGTTTAGAAAAGAAAGCGCCTTTTTTCTCTTTCATATATATTGAAATAACAAACAACGTGCGGTCGTCATGTCCATATAATTTTTCTACTAAACCATAAAGTACATTTTCTCGATTTTGAGATCAACAAAAAGTGCATTACGTTAATAACGATAAAAGGAATTTCTCTCGCGATTGGATACAACAGTGATGCAGCAAAGCCAGCGAGCCAAGCAAAGAACCGCTCCGATTTTCGACAAAAGCGATCGGTGTCGAGGGAGCGCGTCCTTGTCAGCCCGGAGAAAATTGGCGGGCTGACAAATCGTTTCTCGGAAACGCTCGTTTAACGTCAGCGCGCGTCGCGCAATCGGCCTCAGCACAAGTCGTGCCCGAGGAAAAATCGTTAGGCGCCCGGGCGCGGGAGTTTCCGTGCTCGCGCGGACTGTGCACACGCGCGCCTTAATCTAGCCGAGCACGACGAGCCCCGAGCCGTGGCCGACGATCAATCAACGGCGGCGGACCTCGAAAGTGGATTTCATAAATCATCGGGATCGATCGGCGGCCTCGAGGTGCCAACGCCACCCTCGAATTAATGTCCGGCTCGTATAGTGTATCAAAGAGATCCCCCGGCACGATGAACGAAACGCGAAATTTTCGTTCGCTGCGGGCGCCGGACGCCCGTGACAGACTAACACTCTTAATGGTCAATTACTTTTTTCTCTCTCACTCTCTCCTTCTCCAGATAATGATATCTTGATAAATTGTTGATTAAAGTGCTGGATTATTTTTTATTTAGAAATATTATTGCGATAATCCATTTATTGACAGCAGAATTTGAGCTGCTTGCGTGGAAAAACCGAAATGATTCAGGGGATATTCAGAATGGCGATAATAATTGTACGTAGAAACAGCGAAAAACAAAGCGGGAACTATATAAATAAATTTGTATTTATTCAATATTCCGAATCACTTGAAAATAGTAAATTCAAATAAGAGTAAAATATCCAGCGAGTAACTGACATTAAGTAATGTTTGAAATTAAATTATCACATTTTTTATCAGCACTCGGCGTTAATGACTTCGAAAACAGGCCCCCTATCTTTCATCAAAATCAATGGCGCGGCACTTCCGCCAGCTCTGATGAATAGCCAAAACAAAGCAATCTATTTTTACAATTAGCGCGGCCATCATCATTCATCAGAAATATCTCGGGCCGGTCATTTTTTCATCAAACATTCAGTCATCGTCCGAGAGCTCGGCCGAGCCGCGAGCGCGCATAGAGCACAATGGGAATTAGTGGCGCCGGCGGGCCCGCAATTCTCATCGGCGCGTCAATCAGGCCGTGCTGTTTGAGGAGATCGCGCGGCGTGCGTGCGCAAACACCGTCGAGCGGGGACCCCGGGGCGAAAGCCGAGCCGTCCGAAAATTAGCATGTGAAAAAAGCCGGGCATTGTGCGCGGCGCTCGGTAGCCGCGGCATAATAATGCAATCCATAAACACGCGCGCCTCCTTTATTTACCCGGCGGGCCCGGCCGTGTTTGCCCCGGCGTTTAACGCCGCGGTCCGGCCGAGTGCTACCGGTCCGCGCGCCCCGGCCATTAGGTCCTAAGCAAAGCGCCCGAAGGCCGGGGCGCACGCTCCGCCCGTCCGGCGGATGGTCCTCCTCCCAAGGAGGACACGCACGTCGCGGTGGGATGTTCACACGCGTCCAAGCGCCGACGGGGAGGCCGGGGAGAGAGCCGCCGCGTGACTCGCCGACGAGGCGGAGAGGAGAATCCAAAGCCCCGGGGAGACGGGCCCGACCGGCCGCTTTCGATGCCCGATGGTAATGAGATAGCGAGTGCGTGTTAAGAATCCTTAACTGACCGGCTCTTTGGTGAATTTCAAATTGCTTGTGAAACCTCTACACTGGTAGCGTCGCCGTCGGGGCTGTGTCCATCTTCGACACGATGTTGCGACAAAGTATTAAGACCTTATTTACCGCTTTTAAGAAACACTATTTATTTCGACAATGGATACGGTAGTTGAAGTTGCTCCAAAATCGTGCATAGTAATGTCGTCCATTGATTTACGAGATCTACGTTTCGTACGTGACCTGCTTTTTGCTTAGTTTTAAAAAAAGTGAAAACTACACAATACCTCTTTTAAATATGAGAGAAGCAAGTGAGTTCGCTAAGTAAAAGGAAAAAATGCTGCAGAAAGGGAACAGAATGTAGAATGCCCAGCGAATGATTTAGTAGAGCTATTGAATAGCAAGATCCTCATAGAAATAAGTGGGACTTAGCGCGAGTCAATGACGGATTCGTAGCGACAGTTGCTTGACGCCTCGACACGTACGTCGCCCGGTGAACAAGAGAAAAAGAGGCAGCCAAAGAGAGAAGGAGAGAGAAAAAGAAGAAACCGTACCCCGAATAATCTCACCTCCCGGCTCTTTGAAACCTCCAACGAGGACACGAAACACGAGAAGAATGCCAAGTGATTCAACTGCGCGACGTCGGTGTTAAGAGGATTATTATGTAACTGTCGAAGAGATCCCGAGGCAGCTGTCGGCGGATAGGGAAAATCCGGCGCGCGCGCGACTCACTGCTCGCTCGGCTACGGATCTCCCTTCCGGTGTATCCTTCATCCGCGGACGGTTAATAGGCTACACGACTACTTCATTTTCTTGATCTCCCGAGACCGTCGCCCGGCTCCTTATTCCCCGGCGCAGGATTTATCTCTTCATTGTTCGGCCGAACGAGTCACCGCTCCGAGGGTGAAGCGGCGCCTTTTTTTCGAGAGCGGGAGAGGATGGGAAATGATTTGTTTTAGTTATTTGTCACGCGGGATATTTGCCCGCGAGCGCGGCTATAATGGCCGCGCGTTCTCGACGGATTTTCTCCGGCCCTCGCGCGATTTATTTTTGAGCCGCGGCTGCGCGCGAGGCCGAGTCGTTTTTCGTAAAATATAGGAAGCTCTCACGCTGCGCGTATCGCTCTATCGTTCTCTGTTTGTGAGCCGAACCCGATGTAAAGGATATATTTTCGGGGCTCTTTATAAATAAAGCAGAGCTGATAATGACATAACGGATTGCCCCGAGAGTGGCTTTTCAATGAATAGAAGGAGAAGCTATCAAAAGAACAGCTGCTGGATGGGAAGTGAATACATTACTTTTCTCTGACTAAGCGCTTTTTACATCGCGCTATTTGTATAAGTTTGCAGAAAATAATCTTTTATGAAAGGAGAGCTATCAATTTTTTTCAGATTCCAACTATTCGTTCGTACAAACAGATTTCATGAATATTCAACATTTAATAAAATATCTTTTCTGATGCGAATTGGAAGATTATTTTATTTTACAGTCCAACACAGAAAATTAAAAACGAACTCCAATCGAATTTCAAAATTAAAACAATAATTACTCCTGTAAATTCGATTCAGCTATATTCGCTCGTATTTTTTATTCAAACAAGCTTCAATTGCCTTTATTTTCATAAATCCCTGAATTTTAACAGTAATGCAAAGTAAATCCCCATTCAATCAAAAGTTCGCTCGGCGAGGTGACTCAGCATAAAAATTGAAATATGAAACGCCGCGATCCCAGTAAAAGCATCCCGCCATTCTCTGCTCGAGCCCGGAGTGCCGCGCAAACAAATAAAAATTAATTCCACGCAACACGCCGGGCGCGCTCGCTCGCCTATTTATTTAGCAATCGATGGGCGAGGCGATCAACCGCCGGGGCGAGCGAAAGAGAAGCTTTTTTCGTTATAAAAGCGGGAGGCGCCTGCTCGAGCGCGAGGATCAGCGCGTTGACGTCGGTCACGCTCGTCTGACGCTGCTCGCGCCACCCCTGACACTCGAATATATCACGCTGACACTCCAGGACATTAACGGGCCATTCGTCGCCCCGCGGATTCACACGGGCACGAGCATGCGCGTACGCGACAGCGGCCTGCTCAACTTATCCGTCACACTCGCGAGCTTTCACGGCGTATGCGCTTTTTTAATCTCGTACGCGCCCGGCCTTTTTCCGCGTACCCCCGAGGGAGCCTCTCATCGATCCCGCGAGTCTCTCACGATTCCCTTTTCAAGTAATCTTGAAAATAACTGCACTGCGATCCTTTAGTTTGAAGGTTTTAAGTAACAAAGGTACTGTAAAATATAAGCTGCACCTTTGAAGTAATTTTGAAAAAGTTCTATTGTTTATTTAACATTTTTTATATCACAAGCAATTGCGGCGTAAAATGGAAAAATAATGGAATGAAAATTTTTAAAAATATTAAAAAAAAAAAAATAAATAAATAATATAATTTATATTTATATATAAATTTTAGAATTATAATAATGGAAGAGAGCGGTTTTTCAAATTATATAACACATCCTATATTATAGGAATTCATTTATTCTTCCACTGTTTAAAATTATTTATTGTAACGTAGGCAAATTTTCAAGATCTATAAGCAAAAACTCGATTGCAAATTTTGTCTTCTGCAGATCATTCGGTTCACTGGTAAAAAAAATTTACTTTATAATCCTGTAGGTTGCTCCCATTGAAATTCATATAAAGTACAATCCCCTACTTATCCGCCATCTGATCTAACAATCAGTTAATCAAATCAATAACAAAGCGGGCATTCTAGCTTGTCAGCAAAGTACACCCTGTCCGCCCTACCTGTAGACCCAATCCCGAGGCTTTCCAGAAAATCCAGAGCGAGCGACCGGTCGCCCTGCCGGCAATCCGCAGCTGCCACGTCATAAAAAAGCGCGAGGCGCGAGCGGGGCAACTATGTGTATATAAGTAGCTCGGCACGAGTGGGGCTTCTCGCTCCCGCAGGATTCGATTGTTTGGACAGCGGCGGCTCGACTCCGGTAGGCCTTCGCGCCAATCTCCACGGCGGCAGGTGTGTTTTCTCGTGCGGCGATTAAAGAACGCGCTCGCGCCTACCTCCCTTTGTCGCTGCTCTTTTCGATCGGGCCGCCGCCCTCCCCTCCGAGGCTCCGAGGGCGAACGCGAAATCGGGATTAGGGGCCATTGACGCGTACGCGGGCTGTACGAGGGAATCGCCGGCGAGGGTCGGCGAATTTATGTGCGCACGGCCGCTCGTTACGAGGCGGCGGGACGCATTATTCCGGCACCCGGGCTAAGATCCGCTCGAGTCGTTTTGCGGTGGAGACCGTTCCGCCGATGCCGGATGCGTTCGCACATCGATGGACCCGCGGGGTGTCCTAATTTATTTCGAAGGGAAAACGCATTACCGACTCTCTTGTAGTTGTGCAACACGCGTTATCCTTCGCACCGCTAAAAATAGTTATTTATCGACAGTTTGATTTATGACGATAGACTGCCACTTGGAAATTTATCGCGGCTTTCTTTTGACTCTACACCGGAGTATATAAATAGGCGGGAACTTTTCATCGGGAAAATTCTAGGGTTATCGGAGCTAAACTTTTTACTCCGTTCAACGTTAATTAAACCCTGCCGCTATAGAGCAGTAGCATGGATGATCGATAAGCCGGCAGAAGTGAAAACACATTTATTAGCTCGTAAAAAAAGGGAAAAAGAGGCGTATAAAAGGAGCCCGTATTCTTTTTCATTAAGGACGTCGCATGTATGAAGGGTCTGAAGGGGTGCAGCGTACCTTTAACGCGGCGCTCTTAGTCGACGGAGATCTATAACCATTAACCCGGCGTTTTACTGCGCGCGCCGTCCTCCGGCGCCTCCAGAAATTTAAGGCTCGTCTCGCCTGCCACCATTCGATTGGTGCGCGAAGAGCCTCTTACGCCGGGGCTGCACCTGCCGCGACGCATATAGTCCGCAGCTGCTCCCGCGAGGCCCACCGCCGGTGTGCATCGACGCCCGTCGCGAAAAATCGTCGCAGGGGGCCAGCGCCGCGCACAAATCCTCCAAGCTAACAGTTTTTGCGGAGAGCTTTCGCGAGTTAGACGCCCTCGTAACTCCGAATTTGCGCGGGCTGAGAGGCCGCGGAGTGCGTGATACGCGGTTCTATCTAAGGGAACGGGTGATGCCGGGAGGATCGCGACCCGTAACTCCCGGTAAAGCGCGAAAAAGCGAGGGGCTGCAGGGCCATCCGGCGACGACGGACAAATGTACAGTGTACGATAATGCAAATAGAAAGTGAAGGAAAAAACGAAGATACGAGGGTAGACCTCCAATGAATATCCAAAGCTCCTACAGTAGGAGCTGGGAAAAGGAGAATATACAAAATGTATTATTAACTTTACTGCCTTATTTTTAATTGTGCATATAAAAAACAGGGTGGGTAATCGGTATGGTTTTAAAATGAAAGAATCGCCGGACTTCCTAATTCTCATAACAAATTAATAATAACCTTTTGTATTGAAATATCTGTCAAAAACTGCGAAGAAACTCAAGAGAATTCGAGGCAGCATGCAATTTAATCTCAAGACCCCACGCGAAGTACCCTCATTACACTGAAAGGTCTCGCGTGGCGTCGCCAGCCGGTTGTAACTTGGACGCTCGGAGCACTCCGGACGCGGCAGCACCGGAGGCTAAACCGCCGGAGAGGAGACTGCTAAAAAGGAGAGACGATACGTGTCGGCGGAGGAAAAAAGGGAGGTATAGGAGGACCGCCGGAAATAAAGAGTCGAAGTCGGCGGGACATTTCGCGGGCGGTTTATGGCCGTCCCCGGGGCCGCGGGAGGCCGGCGTCCGCGCGAGCTCGCGCCACCTTACGGCCCGGCGTAACACGGTTTCTGCATTCTCGTAAACTACACCCGGGGAGAGCGCCGGGAGGGCGCGCGAGCGCTGTCGCGACACGCCGGGGAGCTACGTGTGCGGGCATTAAAGCGGAGCCGCGATGTACGGGATGTGTCGCGAGCGCGCATCCCGACTCGCCATAAATTATCCGGATATTTTCGCGGGAAATCACGTTTACTTACTCTGCCGAGTTTTTATTTCGCCCGGATCACAATTTGATCGGGAATTTACTGTTTTAGGGAAAGTGCGATGCTTGATATGATATTAATCCAAGGAAACGCTCTGTTTCTATTTTTCAATTGTTATCGCACAAATATAGTGTCTGCCTTTTTCAGTCGGAATTTCAGTTAAATAATTATTTGATCAAAGTACAAATGTATATGGTATAAGAACCTATTATATAACTAACACCAATGATGAATATTTATATTTATAGGAAAATGGAGCATTTCATAATCATACAATCAACACGATTGCACGTTCAAAATGTTATCTACTAGTAAGCTTATTATATCTCAAGCTAAATTACTGCTAACTCCCTCAGGCCAATTAGGGGTTAGTTTAATCTAATATCGAATATCGAGATAATTCTGTTTTCATCATTACTCTTGATCATTATTTGAGTTTTCCGCATTAGCTCATATCTGCGATTAACCTATTCATTATATAATAACTATATGGTATTTATCGTATCCATTATTGAACTAATTACATACATTAAAATTATTATTATTCACTTTCAATTGAAATATTTACAAAGTTGTTCTTATTTATTAGATATCATAATATTGACTTAAAACATAAAATATCTACTGAAAAGTTTAAATTTGAAAAACCTGCGGACTAATATTAACATTCCAATGGGAAATAAGGTATCTAGGGTAAGCGCTATAACCGTCAGTGACATGATCCCAGTGTATGCGGAAAACCGCGGAGGTGACCGCGCCGGGGTCGCGCTCGCGCGCATTTACGCTAATAGCGCTACCTCGCGCGCACCCGCCGCGCAATAATAGGCAAGACGAGGCGACCGGCACGGGGGGCGGTCGGCGCGTGCGGTGCTGCGGCCGGGGCCACTTTCGTCGTATTAACCGCAAACACGCGGCGCTCGGGCTTAGCTAAGCCACCGTCGCTGCTCTATCTCCCTCCGGGCACCGCGCAACTATCTCGCCGCGACCACACGAGTGCATAGCCGGGCAGTTTCGGCTGCAATGCGCGAGCGCGTCCTATACGTCTGCATTAGCGAGCGCGTCTCGCGCGCTCTTTCGCCGGATGATTGCGCGCGAAAGTAGCTGCACGGATGCCGGGGCGGGAGGTGGCATTGTTGATTGATCGACGGGGCCGGGGAGCGAGGGGGAAATGCCGCGTGTGAGCCGCTTCTTGGGTGTGCTGGAATTGGAATGAGACTCGAGTTTCTGAATTGCGCTCATTTGAATTGCGATACTTTGCATAGCTTTTCAGGGGCCATTGTTCGCGGGGTATCTTGACAATGAAAAATTTTGATTGCGCCGAGTGTGAACTTTGTCACACCGCGTTTTTACTTGCTATAACCGCGCGCCATTGTGAGTTTCGCTCATTTTAATTTTAAATTTAATTTATTGAAATTACCGATCACTTTGTAAGAAGTAAAATTGATTGCCTTAATTAAGTATCGACACAAAAATTATATTCATTTGAATACAATAAATGAATAAAATATATTTGTAACAAATATATTCATTTAAACATTTTTTGGGTTCCAGTGTTGGGATATTCGTAAACAAACAATTTACCTCTTGAAGACTATCCTAAACAATTTCAGATTACCTTTGTAGAACCAAAATGCAAAATTTATGATATGATGACTTAAAGACGCCGGTACAAGACTGAAAATATTTAAAATGAATTGTACAAACTATCGTCAAAAACTTAAATCTGCCAGATTCATTACATTTATCACTAAATTCGAATGACGCGTGAAATTAAATAAATAGACATTTGAAAAACGTTCTTTTCAAAAACACAGTAACAAACCGTAAGAAAATGTCATCCTTTCCCCTCGAGAGAATAAAACGTCTTTCATTGACGTGAAGGGAGAATTCCCGAAAAAAGCCTATAGGTATCCTGTAGGTCTACGGGAGGCAGTCACCGGATTGCCACAAAAGATCGACAAGAAGGGAAGCGCAATCAATCCTCCATTGTGGCTCGACGCAGCCACCCCTGCAATAAAGGCTTCGGCGGGCACTAAACGTACAGAAAGAGGGCAGAAAAGTTAAAACGTTTTGGCTCGTAAAGAAGTGGAAGAGATATATCCCAGGCAGGCGGACGCGGCGTGTATAGGAGGAAGACAGGCGGAGCACGCGCCCGCGCGACCCAATGAATGCGGGGCCGCGCACAAATCCCGGACAATCGCCGCGGCGGATCCTCCGCGACAACACGATCTTTGCGTGGCGCACTAAATCAAGCCGCTCCGAACTCTCGCGGCGGCTCGCTTCCGTCTTTTATCCTCCCGGCGTGTTTTCCTCCCCCTCCGGCTCGGCGCGCGCGGAGGCGACGAGCGCCGCGGCGGGCGACAAACAATGCGCGCGGCGTGACGAAGGCATTGTCGGGTTTACGCCCCGCGGGGCGCAGTTCAACATCGCACCCGCGGACGCCATTATGGAGCGGGGCCCCATCAATTACGCGGGAAATTGCGCGCGCATTATTTACGGCCGGCGTTATATATACCCCGGCCATAACCGCCCATACGCGTCTCCGCATTGCGCACGGCCCCCGCTCTCGAGGCAGCGCTCCGATTCTTTCCTCCGCCTGTTCGCTCCTCCTTTCCCTCGCCGGCAACACGCATTTCTCACTTTTCCCTCTTTTGCCCCGGGTGTCCGCCTTTTGCGCGCGCAACCGACAGTTTGATATCTTAATGCGCCGGATTCGACGGCCGATACTGCGCAACACTCATTAAATTTTATTGAATCTAACGCAAGCCAGAATTGTGGAAGGTGCCCAGCGATCATTTCTCTCGGGGCTTGCGCAATTTTTTACCCAATTGATTAATCGCGTAAACTTTTTCTAACTAGTGCAATTGCTTCTCAATTTTGAAATAGAAATTTTGTATTTTTTATTTCTAAAAATATTAATATTGGTAACTAAATTATAGCCGCGCAACTGTTTGAACGACCCAGGCAATAAAGATAATAATAAATTTCATGCTATGCTAATACAGAACTGCTGAATTCCAGTAATTCGTAATCTTAATATTACGGATGTAGGTGTTAATAACAGTACTTGCAGTGACATCTAATTACGGAGTCGAACGTACTTTACGTGCGCAACACCTAACCAGCCAATTTCCTCGGTGCAGCAAACGCGAACTGCCGCAAAAAGTCCCTTAAAAAAGGAAGACGCATTAATTTCCAGGAATCGTCGTAAAAGTTCGCGAGTTAACAAGCGGTCTTCTCGTCCCCGCTGGAGCCCCGGGAATTACCCGCGATGATCCGTAATTAAATTTCAACTAACCATACACCGCGGCAGCACGCAATCGCTGCATCAGAATGCGGGCGAAGACGCGGAGCTCCCACAGCACAATGGGGATGGCGCGCGGTCGCTTAATTAACGCGCATTCTTTGTTTCCTCGGGATTTTAGCACCTCGATCCAAATATACCCCCGGGCTCGCGCGCCCCGACAAAGGCCACATAAATAACGCCCTTTGCACCGGCGCGGCGCGCATTCCCGCTGACGTAAGTGCTCGGCCGCGTGTGCGGCAAAAGGGGAGACGAGGAGGCGGCCTGATCTATGCACCCGTGCGTGCAACCGACTCGGACACGGCGAGCGCATTCCCGAACCCGCTCCCGATGGCATCCCGGCTCTGCGTGCGAGGCACTGCGAGCTGCAAGGGTATACGCAGAGCCCGCTGTACTCGCGGCGGACGTAACGGAAAAAAGCTGAGTTATGCTCGGTGCGGGGCGTACTTCATTTTCGCATGATTATTTAGTAGCGGACAAAGGGCTTGTAAATATCGGCCGGTGCTTGTGCGGAGATCTTTGGGGATCTTTTTTTCACGTCGGGCGTAGAGTATGATTCTTTGAATGGAGGGATGCGCGCGGATATCTCGGAGCCCTTAGGGCTCGCACGAAGTACCGGCTGAGTGTAAGTTATGGCTGATCGGGGGAGAGTATGACTCTAAGGTCTGATTTAAAGGTGAATATTTTATAATGCTCTAAGCTCTGTATAATGATCAAAGCTTTCGAGACGCGTATGAAGGGCTTTTTTATTACGCTGTGGGTGTCATCTATCTCCTTGCGTAAGGGGTCATTTAAGCGTGACATCATAAATAATGGAATTTTGAACGTTTGTAAAAGGGTTTATAAAAATGTTACAAAAAATGAGGTCGTAAATAAAGATAACGAATCCTGCGGGTAAAACAGATTATTACGATTATTTAATATTAAATGTAATAAATATGAGAACTGTCTACAGTAATTTCCTTGCTTCAATAAAAAATTCATTTTTTTAGAACGATCAATTATTATGTTCTTTTAAGTTTTTCAACATTTAATGAAACTGGAGAAAATATTTGACAATTCCAGGCAGTTATTTACAGGTAATTTAATTATTTAATAAAGTGTCTTTCATCATTTTCTTTATATAACTCAGATTTATTATTAAGTCTAAAAATTGAAAAGAGAAAATTACAAAAATATTCCTGTCAACTGCGATCTGTAGTAATAACCATAAATCTGGAAGAAGGAAGCACGAAGTGCGGCGTATCTAATATGAAAGGCACACTTAAGAGCGACGTCCCATATCTCTGGGCGTGTACGGTGCATCTCGAGTGACGGAAGTGAACACTGTTTCGCCGACGTCGTTCGAACAGGGGATCGACAAGCGGACGAGCGCGTTACCAGCGTACGTGGGAGGTATACGGAAGGAAGAAGAAGAAGCAGCCCGGTTGACACGAAATATGTCGCGACAGCTGTCGATTCTCCGGCGAGCCTCTCTCTCTCTCCCTCTTCCTTCTCCGGCGGGAAAAGGGAAAACCGAGCGCGCGCTGCTCATCTTACAGACAGTGCCGTGACGGAACCCCGGCGAAAATACACACTTGTCAGGGCCGGAGTTGCAACTGGCGATAAATAAGCCCGTAGGCCGGGGACACGCGCGCCACTCCGGAAAGAGATAAAGCGGCCGCGTGGGGGGACGCACGAGAATATACGAAATGGCCGGTGGCTTCGTGACTGCGGGCCGCGGCCGCGGATTAGAGGCGCCCACGCGCGCGACGCTCGCGGCTAATCGCGTTGTTTACGCCCGCGAGACTGATCGTCGCCGCGCGCCCCGCTCGGGGGGATTAGGCTCGCGCGCAAAGTGAAAAAGGGGACGGCGCCGACGTCCGCCGGCTCCGATGCCACGGCTCGGACGAGATATCGCCGGGGCGTGATTTTTCCCCGGCTCCGAGGAGGCTTGAGAAATGAGTCCGCCCCGCGGCTTTTCCCCATTCTTTCCGGAGACTCACCCGGGGCCTCTCTCCTTCGCGCTATATTTTCGGATAGTTATATTTAAATATTAGTTTGGATCCGAGCTGGAATTATACTTGATTAAACGTCTCCGCCGGGGGATTTTCAGTAGTATTTCAAAGCTTTTATTTGACTGGGCTTGTGTAAAAGATGTGTTTTCTTACGTTTTTTTCAGTTTGTTTGAATTACAGAGTGAGGCGATTTATCAAACGATTTTTTAGCCTTGAATAAAATTCCAATTTGTTTGCCAGCAGTGGATGCAGGTTCCTTAATTAAATAAAACACATATATTTCAGGTTACAAATTAACTTGAATATTAAGAAAAATCATTCATCAGCTGAATAATGTTTTAAGAAATTCAGCTTATAAGGAGTTTACGATTTTGTTGTTTTTAACAATAAAGAATACAGAGTCTACATACCACAAAACAAACGAGAAAGCCAGAATGTACGGTCGAACAAGTTCGCTCCGAGCCGGCGTACGTCGGGGGGTTCATCAATCCACGGTAAGGCAGCGGTAAATCGAAGCGGATATCAATGAACAAATATTAGCAACGGAGCAAAGAGAAATTTACGATCACAGGGTACACATTCACACTTGCGCACGCACACCCGCGCATCCGTTCACGTACAGCCGGGCAGATTAGCCGAGGCGCGCGCGTGTGCGCGCACGGAGAGGTGACCCCGCGCACCCGCAGGAATAATATACGATGGGCGATATCGTAAATCACTCAAGGTCATTATCGTCACGTTTTAGCCGAGAACAGAATGACTTTATGTAGTGCGCTGTCTCATTGTCTCGCTCTCACGCTCGCAGCTCTCTCCCCCTGCAGCACGGAGCGTCCGGCGTCGGAGCGCGCGGGGGCCGCTCTCGCAACGGGTGATAAATATTTCCGAGGGTTAACCGACAGCCCGCTCTATAGATTACACCCCCTCTCTCGCCCGCCTAATAAATACGTTATTGTCTGCGGCGGCTTGATCCACGGCTAATCCCGCAGATAGACGCCGTTATATATACGCAACGCTCGAACCCTGAAAGGCCTTTATGCAATGGGAAAGATCGCTCGGATATCCGAGAGCGCCCCGTGACGTCATTTTCCAACGTGACTAGACGCTTCGCCCCTGATGCGAAGACCATTTTCACATTCCTCGCGCGGGTGTAGATAAGCACAGTGGGATAGATTCTAAAATCTAGATGGTGCTTAAATGAAAAATATAATTAATTTATCCTTGCACGTAATAGCCTTTTTTCTTTCAATATTTTGTAAAGAGAGTTGAATAAAAGTCGAATATGAAAAACATGGAATTGTCTTTCAAAAATTTTTGTTGTTAAATTAAAAAGAAAAATAATAATTTTCTTAACTCTTTTCGGTTGACGAAAATAAATATTTTAAAGTGAAACATTGCATTTAGGATGCTTAATGAGCTTTTTTAATTAACGAAAGCGATGGCGATTTTACGCTGGACAGTGATGCACCGTGCCGCCCTCGCAATGGTATAAAAGCCCATCCTCGCTTTTCCGAGCGCCATCCCGATAAAAAGTGGCTCTTTATCCGACTAATAAGTCAAGCGAAGCCTTTTAACCTCGAGCCCGGGGAAGGCTTGGGCAGCGGTACACGCGGGGCCGAGCGCGGGACCCCCGGCGATATATCTGGCTGAAATAATCGGCCTTTCGTCCGCGCGCGCTGTGTGCAGTGCGCTCGCGCGCGTGCGTGTGTGCATTAGAGGGGCGTGTTGGGGGGCTAAGGAACCGACTGCGTGAGGCGCTCCAATAAATCTTGCGGGACGCCGTTTATATATGGCGCCCGCCAAGCAGCCGCGGTTATTACGCCGCGGGCCTCGCGCCGCGATAGCGATAATGTTCGCACGAACCTCCGTCTTTGCCGATCGGTTTTACATGCGGCGCACGCGGCCGCGATAACTCCCGCCGATCGATTGCTTCACGTCCGACAAACTAACTATTCTCGCCTAAATCTAACTCTTCTTATTTAACTAAGACAGATTTACGGATTTTTTAACGGGGGCTGATAAGGATATACACCGCGGGAAGGCTTTACAGTCGATTCATTCTGATATGTGGATTTTAAAGGGGTATATTTATTGCCAATTTACTCAATCTGAAAGTGGCATATCTTTGCGGAGGATAACATTTTTTCAATTAAAAATGTACTCTATTTTAAGGTACTAATAGGTATATATAACTCTTCCCATCAATTAATTCTTGAATTTATTTCTCCTACATACAATTCAGTCTTGCACAGTCATAAATAGCTTCTTGAAAAACTTTATTTTTAGAAACTTGACTCATTTGTTTAAAATACCATGACTGGTACAAACAAAAAACGTGCATTACTTCACTTTTTTTCAAACTATTAATAATTTTCAATTTCCTGCGCATACTTCTACCCTTCAAGTACTTCTACCCTTACGAGCATAAACTAACAAATGAATATGCCTGTATCTATTCAGCTCACGACACCAACAAATCTATCGGTGTTTTTGACAGCGACCTAAGTGATGCATGAGTCGGCGTATAAAACTGCAGCTAATTTTTTTCTCAGAAAAAAGGGGAGAGTAGAGTGGGGCGGCGGGGAGGGGGACATTAATTTCGCGTCCGTTTTTTATACTCGAGACATAAGTCAGCGCCGGGCTCTCCAGGGCCCGCCATAAAACGCATTAACCAAGATTCATCTTGGCTCAGCTTTTATTGACACGCGTGTCAAAATGCGCGCGTAACGACCCTCGACATTGTACACTCTCCCGTCGTTTTTCACGGACGGCTCCGGGCTCTCCTCGTTTCGCCACGAGCGCATATGCGCTCTCGTATCGCTCGCGCACACAGACGCGCACAATCGCAAGCCCGCACCCGTACTCGATACGGCCCCTTGCTTTACGATCGAAATTCATATAAATCCATTTATCATTCGCATTGATACATGTACGGAGCGGTGCACCAGCGACGTTTAACGCACACGTATCATCCTGTATTCCCTCCTTTTTTTCACCGCTCTCGCGATTGCACTTCTTTTTTTTTACTAGTCGTTCAATCTCCCTTTTTTATCGTGTAATTTTTTCAAAGATATATTGCGTAAGGATATGGCCGTTGTAAATCAGAATGATTTAAAGTGTAATATTTTTGCAAGGCTAGGAAAGTGCTTGAGTGACAATCATTCTTCAACAGAGTCAATGATAGATGGCAGTCGTCTTAACGATCAGTATGTTTTTGCCAAAATATTAACGTCGCGAACACAAGTAAATTTTGCGAGAAACTCGCTAGATGATTCAATTGCTAAGTTTATTTTACTAAAATATTTCTTCGCGTTTAAATTATGAATTTAAAATTTCGCAAGTTTCATTTTAGACAGATTAAAAGTAATTTCATCATATTAAATTAATCGCAAAATATTTTGCCAATCTCACCAAAAATGAAATTCTATTACCATGTTGATTCGCCGCCCCTATGAAACGCATTCAATTTTCTTTGTATCTCTATTTGTCGCATTTTAGTTGAGCAGCGGGAAATCGAAGGGGTATGCAGGTGTGTACAACAGCGCCGGCTTGAATGCAAGCATGCATATGCATGTGCAGGACTCGCGACATATGTATAGATTTTCATCCGACAACTGCCGAAACGATCGTGACGATGAAAATTCCTACGTGCGGAATATTTTTAATAATTGTACCTCGTAAAATTCCGCGTGCGCGCGAGCTCGTTCGCTTTTTTCTTTTTTTTGCTTCCGCACCCCTCGCGACTCGACGCGCGCCGGACAAACGGCTGTTGCGCGGACACCCGGGAAATATAATTTAGGTGCCAGAAAGAGGGGGAGAAAAAAACAATAAAAGCCCTCGCCGCACCGCACGCCACTCGCGTCAAGCCGGCTTTTTCGCAAATTCAAATTTATAGGCCAGGGCAGTTACAGTCGCCACCGACCGACCAAAAAAGTCATTTGACACCAATTGCTATTTGAAATCGAGACTTTTTTTCGATTTGTTGACGTTCGAGAGCGGACCTTTTTTTATTTATAATTCTTGCTTTATTGCTTATGACGGCGGAAGCTTCGATATTGGCCCTTTTTTACGGCGGATGTGTGCCTCGAATAGTATAAAAGTAAAAAAAAGTCGTTTTTAAAGCTCGTTAATTTTTAGCTCGAAAATTAAAAGTTGAATACGCTTACTGTCAAAATAATAATTTAACGCGTGAAATTAAAATATCCAATATTTTACAGGAATGAAAGGTGGTTATAAAGTCTGTAATTGCCTGCGTCGCTCAATTCAAACATCTTTAATCCTTTTTTTATTTTTCATTTATTACATCCCGGCATGGCATTAATTTTCCCTCCCATCAATTACTCGGGAATTAATTCCGCTCCTAACTGAATATCCGCGTTTTTACAGCGCACTTTCATCAGCTCCAAGCATAAAAATGAAAATTTCGTCGGAAGAACAAGTTACTCGGCTTTTTAAGTAATGCGCATCCTCCACGCAGTGGAGAGCAGCAAAAAAAAACCGTAAAGAACCTACGATCCACATAATTTACAACCCACCTAGCGCATAAAAACCCTCGTAAATTAACAATATCCGTCATTTTTTTAAAGCGGAGAGCGGAGTAAAAAAAAGAATGGAGGAAGCTCGTACAGTACTCCGCTTTAATCTACCTCGCATCGGCGAGGCCTCGACTCTCGCTGTCAAAGTGGTCGTTAGCCCGGAACAGTTTCCTCGAAAGAGCATTAGCGGTGTTATTAGCACTAGTTAGAGGAGGCGCTCGCGCCGAGTGACGAGAGGCGCCGCTCGCTCCGTACATAATTACGCGAGCGCCTAACTTACGTGCGCCTCGCGCGTTCGTGTGGCCCGACACGCCGAAAGACCGGCTGTTTAGCCCCGACCGTGAACGAAGGCGGAGGGCTCGTTCAATCGCCGCGTTATATACCTGCGGTGTCGCTGAGGACGGCTGCCTTTCAATTTTCCAAATACTGCGCGAAAGCTTTATGAGCTTGCGTGAGCTTTTGCTCCGGTGTAATGCGAAACTTCCATTTGATACCGGTTAATTTATTATGTACATGCCAGGGATGTTTATGGATGGCGTGAAATGCTGGTTATTGATTGCCGCCGATTCGGAAATGGTGGAGTTCGTTTTTCGCGGTCTTCGATAATTTCAAAATTCACAAAAAATGCAAGTACGTCGGAAAATCGCAGAATTAATTTTTTATTCCAATTTTAATACTTAACTTTTCATTTAAATATGTCGTACTTGTTTATTTCACAAGCGTTTCTGTTCAACGGAATGGATATTCGTTTTCTCAGAAACCTTTTGCGTTTTTAGTAAAAATGGATAAAGATAAATGTAGAGTGCGATGTTTTTCCTAATTTGTACCTTTTTTCGGTACTTGCAAAAAATTGAAATTTCCGCTATTTTCAAAATTACAGTACATTTAGTTAAGAGGCGGCATGTAGAAAACGAGAATGTGGTTAGAAACGAGAGGAAATGTTTGAATCTGTTTAATGGCTTTACAACTATTATTCTTGGAAATTTCAACATGAGTTACATACCTATGTGTATGATTAACGTGTCAAACAAAGAAGCAGGTATTATATTGTAATTTTGCTATAAATTTTTAAATCACATTATCCTATCAAACTTAATTATCCTTCGTAAAATGTGCATGCTTTTTAGTACGATAAACAATAAATCTTGAAGCTTTAAAAGTTCGTAAACTTAATAAAACTGCACTTCATCCGCGGTCTTCTACAATACTGAAATTTATTTAAACGGCCATTTCGGTAACAGGCGCCGAGCAAATATGCAGTCACGACAATACCGGACACAAAACCTCCTAGCTATTTTGCAACATCCGAATACGCAGTTATAAAACTTTTCAAAATAACGACCAACTCACCGCTCGCTTCCTCAACTCCAGTCGTAAATACCCCCTATTTTTCTTCGCAGTCCGCATTGGGGTCCATAAAAATATCGAGATTGCCCGGCGCTCGAGACCGAGAAACACGCCGCGACAACGAGGCGAGAGGCCGCGCAGTCGTTGAAAGAACTCGCATTTTCATGTCAGGTATAAAAGTTTTAACAGTGGTAATCAATGGCTCGCGGCGCGCCCCCGCATCATAGTGCGCGCACACGCTGTCTCGAGACAAAAACTACGAGTATCACCTATTCTGGCGTGATTTTAAATTCACGAGTATAAGTATAAATTTTTAATAAATAGCGCGGAGAGAATGCTTTTGATCGTCGATAAATTATTATTACCGCGGCGAAACCTTAACGCGCACGGTGTAATTTAAGATTCGAGGCGGTCGACGCGCGCCGACCGATATTTCAGATCTCGAGAGAACGCAATTAACTTAACGCGATAAATCTCGGTGTCGTTTCGTTTGCCACCTCTCGCCGCGCGATATTTCGCTTTATCGACGAGAACACTTTTTTCATCATATATTTAAAGGGATTTCTTTTTTTTCTCTCGAGATCGATTGGATATGCCAATTTATCGCGAGCGCTTATTACTCACGGTTGTTAATAAAATTAACCGATAATGAAATTAAGCTGATCAGTGCTGCAATCGCAATTTTATAAATTATTGTGTAATAAATAATGCAGTAAATTTTAAAATTCTCGATGTTCCAATTTTACATATCGTGTAAAGTGCTGTTTTTCGAACATTAATAAAATTCGTTATCCTGGAGTTTGATTAACATTGATAAACTTTATTGCAAAGCATCTGTTAAATTAACCGAAATTCGTTTATTTACTGCACCAACAGAGGGTCGTATAAAACGAAGTTAAAATCTTAGAACTGAAATAGATAAATTAGGAGGATGAAAATTTTTACGCTTTTAGTGTCTTCCAACAGTCGGGATGTAATAATCCAGAAATTTCACGTGTTATTGCGGGGTATATAGTGACAGAAGTGCCGCGCGGCACTTCGCGGAAATAAAATCATAAAGAAATTTAGGTTTACGGAGCGGCGTTGAAAAGCCTGTGTATATTTTTTTCGTTATCGCCGCTCCAAAAGGCTCGATGATACGCGACGTTAGACACTGTGGATACAAACGCGGCGCAGCTCAAACACAGATGCAGGCGGCAGCATCGGGTTTAAAAAAAGCTCCGAGTTCTCGCCGCTGTTCCTGCGCTCGAATTAAGGCCGTAAACCGTAATTGCTCTTTTTTTTTGCAGCGCGTCCATAAAGCCATAAACTCTTGTGTACTTTATGCGGCTCGTGTTTGACCGTCTGCGAGCTAGGTATTAAAGATCCGCTAATGATCCAGAGCAATTACGGATATCCGGACAGTAAAATGAACAGCTTGAAATATGTTTGAACCCAAGTTTTTTTCTTTACAGCTTTCGGTAAATAGGTCGACAATAGTCTGCGGTTATTTGAGATATTTACTTAAACTGACATTAATTTGTCTATTTTAAACATTTTTTACAATTTTCCTGGAATAAAAATTATCTGTTTGGTACAGATGCTAGATCCATACAAATTGTTATGCATCCGACTGCTATTACAATCCGCGCAAACCGGGGCAAATAAAGAGAACAAGTGATTCGACACTATTCAGAAAGCAATGGGATAATTTCTCCTCGTCCGCTCTCGTTTCGATTTTTTCCTTCTTTCAATTATCCCCCAGCGGGGGGCATTATACATGCGCATATTGCGAATTCGGCCACGACCCCGGTGCAGTCGCGCGTCGCTCTCTATAATTGAAGCATCAGCGCCGCGCTCTCCGGCCTTATTTGACTAAACTATTCTGTAAATGATACATTTGCATTGTAATTAGCGAGCGGATAGCGAGAGATATGAATAATACAGCGGAGCTGACGTCACATTGTCACAGCGAGCGACGCGCAATCTATGCGATCTAGGAAGTCCGAGCGTGGGCGCGCGCGCGCGCGCGTGTATTGTGTGCCCCGCGGCTTGTATCGGCCCCCAATGTTTGCCATTAAACGCGATTTAATGCATTATCGTCAAAGCCCGCGGTAATTTATACGCTGCGAGCCCGAGCGTTACGCGTCGCGGACCAATTGTCAGGCCATTTGTGATTTATGATTGATAATATTCACTTTATCGACGTGCCAAAGATGCAACCGTAATTCCGTTAATCATACTCCCTCTTCAATGTCCTTTTATTATTTTCTATATTTCATTTGATAATGTGATAGATGCGATGACTCACTTTTAGACTGATAAAATGTCGCACTTTGATTTATGATGTAGGCGATAATGTTAAAAACAAGATGCCACAGTGATAATCTAATAAATTCTTGTTTAACTAAAAATTTTTTTACTATAGTTAAAAAACTTTACAATTTTTAGATAAATTAAATCCTTTATATTTTGTTAAATAAAAATAAAATGATTTGAGATATACTGTACATTAAATATAGTTCAACTTTGACTGGGATCGATAGATGTCGCTATGTACCGGTGCTACCTCGAATTTTAATGGTTCATGTACTATAAAGGGGTAAAAATTATTAAGTTGCAAGACAAATCATACATAAAAAAAATTTGATAAACAAGAAAAACAATTTTGTTAGTGCGGATGTTTAAAAGAAAATTCAGTCTCTGGATTTTTAGCCGTATAAACGTGACAAGAGGAGGTAGAAAAATAAATGTTGTAAAGAAGGCTCCGTTGACGCTTGCTCATCAAGCCAGAGCGGACAAAACCAACAACAGAGGACCGTGAAGCGACAACGCGCGACACCGTATCAAGCCCGCAACTCCCTTTTATCTACCTTTTTTCGAGAGCACCCGTCACGAAAACGAGGCAGAGACCAACTGCTCACTGTTTATCTTTCGTGCTTTACACCACGACCGATAGATTTTCTGTTGAAAACTCCTCGTACTCCTCTAGTTCTTTCAGTTATTTATACACTATTGTATCGTTAAACAATGAATTTATTAATTGCGTAAACTGAAAAGAAAACGAATGCGGCATACTTTCAAATGAAAGATATTGCGTTACACAAGTAGATATTGCGAAATTTGTAATTTCCAGAAATAAGTGCGATACCGAAAATTAAAAGACGTTTCATATGCGTTTCTCAAACGGAGCTGAAAATATTCGAAAATAAATTTTATTTAAGACATTAATTACACATGTCGACAATTAAACAAACAAATTTATACTGTTTGTGCATTCGCAATAATTCCTTCCTCAAAATGTCAAAGTTTAATAATATTAATATTTGCGCAAATATCTTTAATACCGGAGCAAATTTTATAATTAAGCGTTTACGTTCCTTTTCAGTAGAAATACGTAGTATCGGTCTCATGTTTATAAATATTTCGTTAAATGTAGGTATATTTGCAGTTTCACACAAAAGCAATATTGACTTATTTGTTATTTACTTGCGCACATCAATAATTTAATTATTAAATTTCTCCAAAATAGTCTATTTTAAAAATTATTCTTATTTATACATAAGTTGGTCAATTTATTTATTAATAAATTAATCTATAATTTCGGCCTAATCAGTTTATTAAATATGAAATTTTAGAATGTATTTCAAAATTACCTAAAAAAACAATTATTTGTTTTCTGTTGAATTTTGTATAAAGATTAAGATGGATTGCTTTACAATACCATGGACAACCGTAATATTTATGCAAGTCAAGTTATAAAAATTTGTCTTTACTGCGTAGCTTGTGCAATTGCAAGTTTGCGCGTTCACTTTTTATCAAGCGCTTAGTTTGAACTGAGCGGGTTAATGTTTTAAACAAAAATTGTTGTTTTAAGATTATTTATCGACTTCGACAAACATTTATCAGAATATCGTGATCGAGCACAAATATTGTTATTGTGCACCGAGGCACTATATTTATTGCCAAATAAGAGCATCCAATTTTTCAAAGTTTGCTTGCACATCATTATATTGTTGTTTTGTAAGCGAAAAACAAATTCTTCGACACAATAATTAAAGCGACATTAATATTTAAAAATACGTCACAGCAAAAAACAAACTCGAACTGTTAAACAAAGTTTTCGCGTTTTTAATGATATCCAAGCTCAACGGCTCAACAGTAAATTACCCCACGTCACAATTTCCAGCCGAGTAATCCGGCAAAGCCAAAACATCGATTTCTCGGTGAATTTGGAGAGTGTCATCGCCCCTCGAACGAATCAACGTCCGAAATCATTCGTTTCGGGCGTAAAAAAGGGGGTGGGCAGGGCCGGGGAGAGAAGCCGCACGCCTGGCCAACTCTATCCGTCCGCGCTCGGATACAAAACGCGCGCTCGTGCACACACACGGGGCCGCGGACGCGCCTCTCTCCGCGCCGGTGGTGAGTAGTATAACATCGCGCTCCGGGCGGCCCGCGAGGAAGGGGTGGCGCGCGGAGCGAGCGGAGGGGCGCGCAGCGGCTCCGGGGGAGGGGAAGTGGAGCAGAGGCGGCGGAGAGCGCGCGCCGCGCGCCAGGCGCTAGTCTCGCTTCGGAGTCCGTCCGGTGAACGTGCGAGAGGCTCTCGTCGGCCTCGCAATCACCCGCAGGCCTTTGTGTGCAAGAGTGCCGTGCGTCCTTCTCCCCCCTCCTCCGCCTCCCCCCGTTGAGCCGGAGAGCGCGGCTTTCATGGGTTTCCCGACGGTCCAGTGCACCCCGCCGGAGCCGCTCCGTGTCTCTCGACTCGAGTCTGTGAAACTGGTGCTACGAAGGGGATGAATGCTGACAAATGCCTCCTCGACGTGGTGTTCAGATCTGATTGAGCGAGGATAGCGAGATAGAAAAAGTGCGCTCCGAAATCGCGGGCGAGAAGGATAATCGATCGAGATCCGCTGAGAAGAATCTTGGATTTTAAGTGCAGTGCAAAATGTTGACGTCCAGCGCCAATCAGTACCTTCGTCCGGAGTACCTGACGCCTCTGCCGACGACGGTAAGGGATCGCCGACAGGCTTCTCCTTCTTTCCGCGATAACGGACATCTGTCCGCTTCGCCGCGGGAAAAACAAACCGCCGCGGTATAGACGGCCAAATATTTGGACGAGGCGCGCTTCGCTATCGCCGATGTTGCGTCGACGGACGAAATTGAAGCTCGCGCGTATACTGCCTCCTTTCTTTGCGGCTTCCCCGAAAGCACTTTGGCAAGACCTGGGCTCGAGTGTAATTTGCTTGGCCGTCCTTTTTTTAAAACGGTCGAGTCTTTCGAGTGAGTCGACCCGCAGCGATTTTCGATGCTCGAGTGATTGATTCGCGCGCACCGGGGCGTCGAATTTGTTTTAAAGTAATTCGGGTACGTTTTCGGAGCAAAAGGTCGGGCTAAGGAGTGTAATATTTCACACTAATGTTCGCGGCGGAAAAAAATTACGGTAGCACGGGAGAATATTCTATACCGTCGTGTCATCAATCAAATTTTTTACTCGCCGCGGAGAAACGCCATTTGGTCAGCTTAATAACAGTTGTAATAACAATCAATCTTTGTGGACATTTGGTGCCTTTGTAATTAAAATGAAATAACTTCGTTTTCGAGAGCTCCGCGTGCATACCCGCCGCTGTATAAACGTCACGAAATTAATTACGCATAACTTTTTCGTTTCACCGCGCGATCGTAATCTCTTTGCACGCTCGGCTAACGAACGTTACACTCCGCAATTTTGTTTTTTTTCGAACTAAAATAAAAAAAAAATTAATTCCATTCAATTTTTTATGCACGGACGTAACAAGCACTTCTCGGCAGTCCGTAAAAGGAGTTAAAAAAAAGGAAAGAAAAAGAAATCGCAGCTATCCATTTCCGTTATTATACGTGAGCACAATGCGGCATTACGGCGAGTCTCTCCGTAAAATTCCGTCGGCGTGCGCGCGGCCACTCGAGCGCTCAGTCCAGAAATGCAAATGCCAAACGACACCTCGGCAGAAGCGGAGAGAGAGGGATAGTATAAGAATAAAAAAAAATCACCGAGCGTAAAATAAGAAGGAACCGCGGCGGTAAAATCGCTCGTGAGCCGACGCAATTTGACGAAGCTTGAATTTAATCGGGCCGACAGGCGAACAAGCGGAATCAGTTAACGCGACACGACGAGCTTTCGTCATATCGCCCCTGCTTCTCCCTCTCTCCCCTCGCCGCGACCACCGTCGCTCACCCCCCGCGGACCCCGACCGGCCGCGGAAGCGAAAACGACTCCTGTTAAGCTATTTTCGGGCGAGCGTAGTCTCTGGCAAGCTTTCCGGTCTCACGCGACGCGTTTCGATTTATGTGCCGCATAAATCAAGCTCTCCTCTCTCACTTTCTCCCGCCGCTTATATTCTCCCCGCGAGCGCGCGAGCTCGAAACAATGCGTATTTTTGTATGCCGCGAGCCTATACTTAGCCCTCGACCTGAAAATAAATTTGCGCGTACGATGGAATGAAAGAGAGAGGGGGGAGTCACATATTTTATGCGAAGGAGCGGGTCCGCCGTCGTTACGTTGTCAGATGTCAGCGATAAACGACGCGTGATGTGCGCCAGCGCGAGCCTTTATCGCTCGTTATGTGCTTTTGCGCAACGCTCCGAGACTCCTTTCTAATTATCGGAAGTCATTTAGCTTTTTGCTTCGAGCCAACGGCACGTTTGATAGCTAAATTATGTTGCCGAGACATAACTGTTTCGCAGCGCTTGATGACTAAATGTTTAGTTTACTCGATGATTCGGATAATCTGCAAACGTTTCGCAATGGGTCAAATTTGAATTTTTCATTCGAATGATTTTTAAATGAAGCGCGTAACTTTTTTCGCGGAACTCGTGTAAAGAATTTTTATTATTAAACATCGTTACGTTGAGCAGCTTGGCGCTGACGGTAGAGTCTATTTTTGCTCGATTCCGCTGTAAACTTTAATATGATCAATAAAATAAAGTTGGTAAATTGCGTGCTAACAAATGCACGTCGTACCGCGGTATTACGTTAATAAAAGCGCCGATGAATATTTAACGACGAAATCAACACATGACTATCAGCAAATAACAAATAGAACTAATTAATCCATTGTCATTGGGATATTTTATAACATTAAACTCGACGTTGGGTCATTTATTCAAAGATTAAAAAGCCCGACAATTTCAACACGTTAAATTATAAGACACGGGAAATTATAGAGTCGAAAGAAAAGAAGAAAAATGATCGCGATTTATGCGGCCAACTAAGATAAATGTATCCCCATATATCTTGCACCGTCGCGTGTAAGGAATGGCTCTTGACAATTTTTATTAATACCAGCGACGAGAAAGCGTTGTAAAATCTGTAACAATACGGCCGCGCACATTACGGGCTATTTTTTAATCGGTCCCCTTTGCTCCCCGGCCAATTAACAAGCTCGTAAATCAGCCCGGTAAAAGTGCTTATTGATTTAACACCTTCGCTATCTAACGCAGGCGCCTTTTCAATTCCGCGAGCGCGCGACTAAAAAAACGACGAATTCCCCCCGCAACGTTTCTAAAGCGGCGATAACTTACGATTACGACGCCGCAACGCATAATGTACAAGCGCGGGACGCTCGTTTTTCCTCGGCGTTTTCACCTCTCCGAAAGATCAAAAGCGCATGAATTCCGCGGAAGATAAATTTAACCTCGGGCCAGCCTCACCGACGCCTCGACAAGAAAAAATAAGCGCCGAGCAGTTATTTCCACTATAAATTTTCTCAGGGAGCGAAAGAGAGGGAGAGCGAGAGGGAGATAATGCGCAATCGCGCATTTATTTCATGAAACATTCATTCGTCCCCTCCGCGCGCACACAACATCAAACGCGACTTTCGATTTTATCAGTTTCCACGCCTCGCTGACGACTCTTTTCAATTAGCGCGCGCCTCGCGCGGGAACGGCCGTCGGGTATATGGCCGTAGCCGGGCGAAAGGAGAGTATACACCGAGGTGGGCTATACGAGGTGCGCGCCAAATCGATTGAAATACCACTCGGCGCGCGGCTAATCGGCCAGCGTTGCCCACTGGCCTACTCGATACCAAATTACTCGCTAATCGACCCCTCCCACCCTCTTTAAGGTTGCGCTGCTTTTTTTATAATTTCGCGACTCGTACCTTCGTAATTTCGACGATAAGCGGAAACTCGACTTTAACGTTGCATTAAAATTCACCGATAAAGATAAGTGTTCGTAAGAAGGAGTTTGTTACTGGTTCGATGTGAATAAGTGTTATTCGGAGAAACACTCGAAAAGGTAGACATTTTAAAATTTTTATTAAGTTGTCCTCGTTAATACTGATTATTAAAAAGCCGGCATAAAATATCGATTGAAATATTATTGATATTGTAATTAATTATGAATAAAGGTTTCGTAATGAACTGGTACACTTATTTTCCGTACTTATACCGTAAATCAGAACACTTTTTTCTTATTCGGTATACTTAAATAAGTTTTAAAAAGTCCGGACGCTAAATATTTCATGCGCTCCGAAAAATAAAATTCTAAAATTAAAAGCGACGAAATTTAACAGGTTCCGAGTAACAATATGGAATTCATTATGAGCCATAATAAATGAAAAAGTTGAAATAAATTAAAATTTTATTCCAGTAGCTCGACAAGTTATATTGATGGCCCGGTCATAATCGTAAAAAACAAAAACCGGTATATCTCGGTTTTACTGAAAAATGAGATGGGCCTAAGAACACGATTTTAAAATATTTACCTATGTATCGGTAGATTATACGTTTTTTCCATTTAAAACTCATTTTATCGTGCACTAAATTATCCGCGTTCCCTTTTTTTCTCTCTCACTCGGCGACCGCGACTCGCGCCGCCCGTCATAAATACATAATCCGATTAAATGACCAAAGCGACTCCTTTCGAATAATAATAAAAATGAAAGAAGGTATTTGGTAAACGCGCCGTAAATTCAATTTCATTTAAATCTCTCCTTATAAAATTCTCGATAATCCGACAATTAAGTTACAATTCATTAGCCCCGACCGCTTTATTACCAGCGCTAATGCCGCGGTAATTACTTTCGACTGTATTTCACCCGAGATAACGATCCCAGAAGACTGTCTGTTATTGTTGCAAATGCTCGCCGCGTACAAGCCTCACCTGATAAACCAAATCCCCCCGCCCCCTCTCCGTCTCTCTCTCTTTCGCTTCGCCGTTCGCGCTCCGGTTTCCTTCGCCTACGCGCCTTCGCGAGCCATTTCCTCTCGGCAAAGGGAGATATATAATTAGCAGTAAATTTTCACGGCTTCTCGCGCCCACGTACGCGCGTGGACACAGCACGCCGAGCGTGGATAATGACCGACGCACTCGTAACGGTGCCTTTCTTTCATTGCGCCAAATCTGCCTTTCCTTTTCTCTCTCTCTTCCCAACACCCGCCAATTTTACACCAGTGCTGTAGCGCACTAATTAATTTTCACGTTTGTCTTCGCCTGTACTCTTTTTTACTTTTTGCATTTCATCGACGTACTTTCGCCGCACTCGCACCAGAATCGAGTAACTAATTAAAATTAGCATATTATTATTTTACAGCCGACCGTAAATTGTAATAAAAGAAAGTATCGATAAATCGAGGATTCCTTTTAAAGCCTCCGTCAAAGTTCGCTCGTTAATTTTCACTTTTGCGCGGGGCACCGCCGCCCTCGGGGCGCAGTAGCGATACATCGAGCCCCCCCTCGATTTGCCCGCCGACGGCGTTACCGGATCGCGGGCTCTTGGCCGTGCTCGGGTTCTTGATCGATCGCCAGAGCGCTTAAATTATCTGGACTACTTTGACACTCGTACGTGCCAAGCGAGGCGGCATTAATCCATTAGAATCCGAGCCCCCCGCCGCCGCGACGAGGGAAGCCGACAGTCGACACTTACACTCGGCCGGCGCGCTCCGGCACGCGCGACATCTGTATAAACAAGCGCACTGGCGCGGGCAAATTGGCACGCTCGAAAATCGCAGGGCTCGCGGCCGGGAGGGCATTAGAGAGCCACTGCGTTTGTCAACGGGAAATAACGCGCTCCGCCGGGGCTTTATTCCGTCTGGAGATTTTATCGGTCCGCGCGCCTCGTAAACCTCGCTCCATTTCAAAGGCCCGGCCGGTTTACGGGCGTCTCCCTTCGGCGGCGGCGGCAGCGACGGCTCGAGAAAGCTCGGCCGCGCGCGCCGCGACTTTCGCAAGTGATTTCGCAAGCGAGGCGCTTTTTCAGGGCACGCTTCGATTAAGCCCGTACACGGGTCACGTACGAGCGCGCGACTGAAGGATCCGCCAAGTTTTCCGCTTAAGCGCGACGTGCCGCCCCGGAGGCTCCCCTCGCGCGTAAAGAGCGCCCGGGCGACGCGCTCGCCGCCGCCTGATTTATGGAGCGAATACTTTGCCGCCGCTTATGGGCCGAAACGAGCCGTTAAAGCAGCCGAGTCCAAAAGTTATTTCGCTCAAAGCCGAATAATCTCCCTTTGACGACTTCCCGCGCTCCCGCGCCGACTTTCCACCGAGTCACGAGCCGCGCCGAGCGTAAGCGTTATACGATCGAACTAACGCGCCCCTCGCCTTTGTGTTTCAGCTGGACGCGAAAAAGAGCCCGCTGGCGCTGCTGGCGCAGACCTGCAGCCAGATCGGCGTGGACCCGCCCTCCGGCAAGTCGCTGCTGGCGCCGCTGGACAAGTCCAGCAAGTCCTCCAAGTCGTCCTCCGAGTCCTCCGGCCGCGAGAAGGCCTCGCCCTCCAGCCACAACAACTCGTCCAGCGCCTCCTCCACGTACTCGCCGCCCGCCCAGGAGATGGGCAAGTCCAGCAGCTTCAAGCCCTACGAGTCCTGCGTCGTCGGCGACAAGTCCAGCAGCCCCGAGCAGCAGCGCGTCCCCTCGGCGCACTCCAGCTCGGGCGGCGCCTCGCGCGCCCGCACCCCCGGCAACGGCAAGCGCTGCTCCAGCAACCAGAGCGCCTCCTCGGCCGGCGGCCGCGCCATCACCCCGCAGGGCCGCAAGAGCGCCACCCCCACGCAGGCCGACGCCCACAGCCGCGACTCGCCCGCCGGCCGCCTGGCCGCCGAGGCCCGCTCCTCCTCCGGCGGCAGCCCCGCGCTCCAGGGCCCCAAGGCCGCCTACAGCCCCGCCGCCAGCCAGGACTCGGCCCTGGCCGGCTTCAGGCCCTCGCCGCTCGGCCTCGTCTCCGCCACGTCCGCCGGCGCCACCACCACCACGACGCCCTCCGCCGCCGCCTACGGGCTGCCCTTCCCGCCGCAGCTGCACGGCCTGGACCCGCTGACCGCCAGCGCGCTCATGTCGCCGCACCTCAAGGGCGCGCTGCCCGGCCACCCCTACCTGGGCTACACGCGCATGAAGACGCCGTCCGGCGCCGAGACCCTGGTGCCCGTGTGCCGCGACCCCTACTGCACCGGCTGCCAGCTCAACAGCCACCTGCTGGCGGCGGGCTCCGCGGCCCAGGGCGCGGCGGCCAAGGCGGCCGGCGGCGCCTGCCCCGCGGGCTGCGCGCAGTGCGACCACAAGCCGTCGCCGCTGGCCTCGTCGCCCTACGCCGCGTACGCGCACGCCCAGCTGGTGGCGCTGGCCGCGGCCTCGCAGCTGCCCTACGTGTGCAACTGGATCGGCGCCGACGCCGCCTACTGCGGCAAGAGGTTCGCCAGCTCGGACGAGCTGCTGCAGCACGTGCGCAGCCACAGCCCGGCGGCGGAGTCGGGGGCGGCCGCGGCGGCGGCCACCACGGCGGCGGCGCTGTCGCTGCTGTCGCCGCCGGGCCTGGGCCCGGGGCACCCGCTGCTGTCGCGGACCTACCCCACGCCGCCGCTGAGTCCGCTGGCCAGCGCGCGGTACCACCCGTACGGCAAGCACCCGTACCCGGGCTCGCTGTCGGGCCTGGGGCTGGGGCTGCCGCCGCCGCACCCGGCGGCCGCGGGCCTGCCGCCGTACTTCTCGCCGTACTCGCTGTACGCGGGCTCACGGCTGGGCGCCGCCTCGGGCATGCACCCCTAAGGCGCCGGAGTCCCATCGCAGCTCGGCCGCGTCGTTGCGGATTTTTGACTGTGATTCTTTATTTCGACTTTACCCTCGGTAGCGGCGAGGCGGCCGGCTGGGGAGACTGGAGTTGCACCGGATCGCGGACTGACCGAAGGCCGCGGCTTCCGCACTTCGCGCTATCTCGTTTCCCGTTCGTACTTACCCAGAGCCCCGGGGCTCGTCTCTCCGCCCCTCTCGGGAGTCACACTTTAGCGAAGCACTCGATGGATGTTGCCCAGAGGCCGATGGACCTGTTGGAGTTCACCCACTTGCACGTGTAGTCGACGTTGGTGATCCGCGAAAAATTGGACGCGCTTCTGGCGCCGGTGGCCGTTTGAGTTTCAACGGTGAATGTGGCGCGCGGAACCGCTGCCGCTCCTTCCGGCTGTATAATCGGTCATTGTCCGAGCTTGGCCCTCGTTTCATTATTTATAATCCGGACGCGGAGCCACGCGCGCCTTTTAACGATATTCACGTACTCCCGGCGAAGCATAACCCGCCTTTAATCGTAATGGATTTAAATAAAAAGAAAACAGAGTTGTAAATTTGTTCATAGACAAAACACATGCAAAGCGTGCAGCTATGCCGGCTCTGGGGCTCGTCATGACTATCGGACATTGCGAGTCTGACTGCTATACGCTAGTAGCTTCTCAGCTCACTAATCCTCATAATTTAAAGTTTAGAAACGTACAATGAAAAAAAATTATTGTTACTAAGGAATCTTACTTGATTCTAGTAACATTTACTTGAATTAAAGTAATATTTACTTGAATGAACTGACTATTTATTCAGTAACAATACGCTTGTTTTCAGTGTACGACTGAAAGTTACGTTAAAAATTAGGAATACTTGAAAAAAAGCTTTAACAACATTTACAAAGCACACTTAAATAATGATCCCAGCAAAGTTCTAGTGGTGTTATAGTCAAACAGATCTGGTATAGCTTCACTACTGATGCAGTTGTAAACTATACGTACGTAGCTTGTAATTACGAGAACGAATTGAGTGTGTGCATGCGAGAGACGAAAGAGGAGATTATACGCTGTAAGAGAAAAGTGCTAACGATAAATCTATATATATATATTATATATAAATAAAAATATTATAAATATATAAACAATCTCGTCGTCTATTTTTGCGTAACCAAAGTTCTTTATATAGCGAATATTTCATTGGACTCCTGTAGGATGTTTGAACGTTAAGGCGCGAGTAAAAGCGAGGAAAGATATAAAAAAATGTGCACGATCGAATGAATAAAATGGGTCAACCGATGAACGAGGAAACACGAAGATTATTAACAAATTACCTGTATCATGCTATAAACGTCGTTTATGAATGAATTAATTAACAAGGTAATATTATTAATCATGAGCACTCAATCATCATTAGTAATATTACTTGAAAATTGAGATTATTGTTTCCATTAATAACGACTCGCGTCATCTGTGTAATTCGTGTTATCGACCAGCATCGCCCTGTAGATGAATAACTATTAATTTTAATATTATTTTATTATCGAGTTCTTTATTATTGTAATTATTAATTATTATTCATTTTTATTATATTATTGATAATATTATTGAGAGATGAACGAATTCTGTCCGTTTCGTTTTTATTATCTGGCATTGAGAATGCCACAGAAAGTTGTTCAACGCGCGAAGTCTATACTCCTTCGGCTTCACTTTGGCGGATGAAGAAAAAAAGCCAACAGCGCGGCGAATCGTCGAAACAATCGCTTGTGTCCGTAACGCGGAAAAATTCTTCTGTAACCCGTGCGAATGATGAAAAAATACATTGCGGCAACACCGACGCCTGAACCGAGGAGACCAGAAAATCGATAATATTGGCGCCCATAGTTGTTTTTTCTTCTTATTATGTACTGTTATTTCAAACTTGTCAAACGATAAAAAACAAGAAAAGCTAAAAGAACCTGAAATACAGCAAATTGTTTCACATTTAAATTTTTGTTTCACGTTTTTAATACCTGCACCTTACATTCCTTGCACAAAAAGTCCTCGAAAGAATCTTATATAAATTAAAGTTTTCATTTTATTTTGAAACAAGACATTTTTATCTAATAAAGTTTTGCATTAATTTGAATAAGTAAAAAAATATTTTCATTTTAAAAGAGTTACGAATTTTATAAAAAAAGATCACTTAAGTCTGACACAAGAAACTAATTTTCATGTATGATCTTCTATCGATAAAAAATGATATCGAAAGTGCAACGAACCCGCGCAAATCAGAAAATCGCGTCTATCCGTCCAATTGGGCAATCCGAGTTTCCAATCCGTCGGCGGGGCTGAACAGCGCGCGTCGCCTTCGATTTTCGCCGAGGCGCGAATTCTGCAGCTCGCCGCGATCGCGTGTCCATTAGCCGCAGCGGTTGATTTATCGAGCTCGCGCGGATCGTCCGGGGCTCGGAAATATTCATCGGCGACTCGGCGGGCGCGCATTAGCGGCCGATCCACCCAATCGAACGTGCGGCCGCGCGGGAATTGCCCGCCTCGACCCCAACGTCATCGCGCCTGTCATATTACGGCCGCCGGCGCTCTCCGCAATATTAGTACACGCAACGCGCCGGTACATATATACGCGAGCCCGCGGCCGCGAGGGCCTCGTTAATGCGCACTGGGTTACGCAGCGAGCCGCGCCATTTCGCATTCAGTGCGGTTCGAGGCTCCCCGTCGCACTTCGCTGCGAATAGAAATCACGAATTATTCGACTTCTTTTTTTTTTGCAGTTTGGATTGAGTTTAATGTGGTCTCGAGTATCTTGAAGTATCTTAGAGAGTTTTGAAACAATTTAGGTGATTCAAGGATTTTAAGCTAAAAATAGCTTCGCGGTGATTTCTTTTCTGGGATCTAGTGTACATCAAGGTTCTGTACTGAGATAAACGGCTGTGCTATTCAATGAAGAACTGGATATAGATCTCAATTTTTTCACAGCATCGCAGATTAAAATATTATTCTTGTAATTAATTTGAGTTAAACCGCTCGTTGCTGATAATGCTGATAAATCATACTACAGATGTTAGTGTACATCTCGAATAGACCCGCATATAACGATGAATGTAATAAATTCAGTATAACCCACATGAGAACTTCGTGATCATTTTTCACGGTACATTTCCTACATCATATTTTATCTTTAAGTGATTTATGAGTGAAATTATTTTTTAACTCGCTTAAAAGAACTGCGTGTTGATGGAACGAAGTAAAAAATCGTTATTTTAAAATAACAAATATTATATTTATAAGCAAAATAAAATCATTTAATTTATTTATTTATTTTGTTCTTGCATTTAAATGCGGTTAATTTTATTATATCGACAATATTTATTATTTTATTCATCCACAGAATTTATCGAAAGCAATTTTATTATAATTTGTTAGAAATATAAATTCACGGTATTTTTAATAATAATTTAATGAACTGAATCATTGTTTATTATATACACAATTTCACGCATTTTAATTTAAACAAAGCATCGAAGCATCCAACTCTCGAAAAATGTGCAGAGCTCAACGAGAAAAAACACTGCTGCCATCCTCCAGCAAGTTATAATCCTCCCTCGCAGTTCAAAACCCTCCGCGCACTGTACATCGCATACGTACACCCATCTCTTTCAAACCGGAGCTCGCACACGAATAGCCTTGGCAGTCGCAGCAAAAAAAGGATCGCAGCGGTAACGCGAAAAGCCTTTCGGCTCGATCGCAGTAACGACCTCGTGACGGCTCGTAATTTTACAGTCGAAGAAAACGAGGCGGCTCGGCTCCGGAGTCCAGGTCGGGGCATCTCTCCCTCTCGGCAAAAAGCGGAAGCAGATGGGACGGGGGAGAAAGACAGAAAGATCGCATACGCGAGAGAGGAGGTTACCGAGTCAACGCCGATCCCCTGTCGCTGCTGGCCTTTTGAGTGATTTATGGACAGCCGCCGCCGCTGTCGCGAGAGGGGCTACACCATCCACTTGACCTATTCGCCTCGTTAGAAAGGATAATGTATTCATGAGAGCCGCTCGTACGGCGCGCGAGGGAGAAGAGGAGCGACTCGCCGGGCAGATCGAATTTTTGGGGCCGACTGCGTCGCGGACTTCATTTCTCTCTTTCTCTCGCACACACGTGCAGACTGCCTCTCTCCCCCGACTCGAGTCTCTTCCGCGACGCCTTAATTTCGCCCGAGTCGGTCTACGAGGACCATCAATTTGCGCCGTGGCGGAACTGCTTTTTAATAAGCTTTTTTACACGGACGCCGCGAGCACGTGCGAGGTTTCTTCATTATACGCGAGAGTTACGACTTTCGCGGACGTTGGGCGCGAGGAGTGCGCGTGAAAGGTGTCCAATTTTATTGTTTGGAAAAAATTAGAAATGTATGAGGTTCATCGATTCGTTTAGACACCGTAAATTTTCTGCTCGTTCATTAATATTTACATTTTCGTTTGTTCAATGCTAATTTTTCTAATTAATCACAAAATTTATTACTCACGGTTGTAATATTCTGTTCTCCGGCATTCCATATATAAAAATTTGAAAAAATTTGAATTCTAATCCTATGCACAACCGTAATAAAGTTTTCAGGCGTTCAAATAACGCTTGCTAGTGATAAATGACTTCCTTGAACAAACACTCGTAATAAAATTTTTTGCTTCAACCATATTCTCGTGCTGTCGTGCCCTTCTTTTTAAGCTGATTCATTAAACTAATTAAAAAAGAATTTAATATTCGGTCAAGGAGATTAGCTTTTGATTATCGTAATAGCTCCTTGTCAAACAAAAAGCTCTATACATCTGTCGTTTCATAATACATGAACCATCACGTGGATATATATCACAATTTCTATTTCCTTAAAAGCACTATTCAGTTTTTCCATCGTCCGTTATCTAACCGCATTGTATTTTTTTACTAGAGGCTATTAATACACAAACAATGATTCGAAAGTAGCAGCGCAATCGATCATGTTCTATTGGAATAGTCAGCGTATTATTCATGCTGTAACTGTCTGGCGCTCGCTGAATGAATATGAAAATGACAAGTACGCTGTATACTGCAAACGATCCACCTTTTCGTTATAGACTAATCAAAACGCTTCGAGACGTATTTTGTACAGATCGATAGTATTATAAAATAGATTTGCTCGATTATTCAACAGCTTCGTTGTAATCCTTACTTAAGGTGCTTTTCTCGACGTAATCATACTGAATGTTATTGATCGCCATTAATTGAATATGAAAGTATAATTTTTCATAAAATTTGTTAAATATAAAATTAATAAAATGTTCATTACACGATTTATAGGAACTGTGAGTTAAAAATGTAAACTTTGGCGTTTGATACCATAATTTTTTATACAAATTATAACTTATAATACTTTCAAAATATTTAGAGAAAATGCACTTTTTAGAGTTCGAATAAATCATAATGCACAAAATATTTTCCTGCTCATAGAAATAGTGAAAAAAATTTCGTTTAAAAGGAAAAGGCAAAGTTAAATTAATATGATGTAATCCTGACAAGAGTTTACAATGGATCTTAAGTTAAAGCGTGAAAAGAGAATCGTGCGATCGGTTAATGGCGCATAACTCACTCGTTATTCCGCGTAGGTAGTGATATAAGAGGGTGTGCGTACGAGCGGCGGACACGCGCGTCTGGAAGTCTTAGACTTATGATAAAAGGAAGTCTCGGTCTGAAGTGGCGCGTCGAGGAGCTGCTTCCGGCGATGTGTTCTACATCAAGAGGAACACGGCCGAGCGGAGGCACGGGGGCGCGACGCGACGTCGGCAACCGCTCGAATGTGCAACATTGCACTTGACTGCGAGTTACGGCCGAGCGGCTTCCTGTCAACTGACGTCCGTGAAATCGCTCTGGCTTTTCTAAACGACGATTTTACATAAGCGGCGCGGTGTATTTGTTTTATCTCCTGCTGCACTCTTCAGTTTTCTTATTAATCAACACTTTTGCTTACTTCATTCATATTTTCATTTAATCTATAACAATAATACAATTTCAAATGACCTTAGGTAATCACTCATCCTTAAGTATTTTTCAGGGGAATAATGTTCGATGTTAATGAGTACAGCAGTTGTAATTATTAATAGTCGTGCAAATGCAAAAGAGCGTTTTAATCCGTTTAACAGTCGCATATAAATAAATGAATAAATGCATTGACGTTTGCACTCTAAATGTATAATTCCAATTTATTATTTAATTCTCGATACTTATGAATTATTTTGTTTACATATATAAATAATTTTAACTCGTTCGTATTTGCGCAGTTTTATTAAGCGGTGAACTAATTAATAATTGAAATCTGCGGCGCAATTGAAAATAATGGAAAATTTATCAATGATTCCCGCATAAATTCGTAAACTTGAGCGAATTCACTTAAAATTCGTCATTATCCGGGAAAGGCGCTTTTCTCGCATTGAACAGGCGTTCCGTTTGATTCACCATTCCCCCGACAAATTCACGCTTCCACGCTCTCGAGCGCGAACAAATAAGAAATTTCAATAAACCCCGATTCCCCGATACAGCCGCGTTAAAAAGACATTACTCACGCCGGCATCAGCCTTCGAGCCATTACGGCAGCGCTATCGAGGCTTAATGTGCTATTACAAAGAGTCGATCGCTCGCTCGTACACAACATAAAGGCGCGCAATATGGATTTTCCAGGGCGGGGGGCGGGACGCGAGTCTTTGACGACGGCGACGCGGAGGGGCGGGAGGAAAATCATTCGCCGTGAATTTCAGCGAGGCGGGAGCGAGAGGGGCAGAGGCCGGGGCTCGCGCGCGCGACGAGTAAAGAAAGCGAGAAAGACGGCGCGCGAGCGACGAGGCGTGAGATGCCCGCGCGTTATGTCACCGCTTGCGCGCCGCTTTTGCCCGGAGACAAACGACGCCGGGACGCGGGGCAGCCCGAGCGGAAGAGATTAGTTCGCCCGGGATGTATGACGGCGAGCGGGGCGCCGCGCAAGCGCACCGCGCGCGGCAAAAACGCTCGAGCCCCGATCCGATGGAACGGCGCGCGCTTCGCGAGCCGCAGGCGCGAGCGATTCGACGGCGGAATTCTGCCGGTGACAGCTGGGCCGCCGGGCGCTTTGATGCGCGCGTTGCGCAACTGTCGGTCGCGGCCTATTGGACGTCGATCAATTTGGACTCCGACTTTTTTTTTCACTCTTTTTGCCGGTGATGAGCTAGCGTAATCTTTTACACAATGGCGATCAACGGACTGTGTGGAATGTAAACTGGGTTATACGTTTTCGATCGAGTTTATTTTGAAGCACTTTGCATTACACATCAATTTGAGATGTGGACGAAAAGTTTTTTTTTATTGAATGAATTATAAGACAACGTCGCGGATGACAAAAAAAGAACATTTCAATCTTTAATAAGAACTTTTGCACCGAAAAGTAATTCTTATCTAACAAGAAAAGAACATTAGAATTTTATTGTTAATCTAAAAATGAAAAGAATTAAATTTCTGAGACTGAAGCACAAAGGCGTCGTACTGAACAGAGTGTTTTGCAAATACAATAAAGCCCTACATCTGAATGTTCGCTGTTTGCAAACGCCCCAGCACCTGCGCAATAAAAATCCAAGGCATCGCTCGCCGTCGATTTGTCGTGCGCTCGAGCGCGTCAATTCGTGACTCCCCGTCGTTACCCAAGTGCCGGTGCGCACGCGCACCCAAGCTGCGCGTGATTTTTCTTCTGGCAACATTGACGGGAATTTCACGGGGCAACGGCGTAATCGGCGAGATCGCGCTCACCATTCGGAGCCACGCGGCGGAAGAGGCCGGCCGCTCACAAAGGGCGGAACACCTCCGAAGAAAGCGGAGCCTCAAAGCCTGCGAGCCATTCGAGCCCCTCGTTGGAGCTGCGGTACGTGTATTTACGCGCCGCGGTCGAGGTCCTTTCATCGGGCGATTTGCGAGCGCGGACGCTCGTTATTCGTACGGAGCAATTTGGAGCTCTCCTCGGGTCAAGCCGAACCCCCGACGACGCGGCTTAATCGATTACACGCCCTGAAGGGTGGATAAATCGCGCGTCTTGGCCTGTATTGTGGTCAAATAGAATTTAAGGGATGCCGGGCTAACGGCCGTTACTCCTGAGTCGGATTACACCGGCACCGGAGGGATGTGGGACTTGACCAATTTGCTGAGCGCGGGTTTTGTGTACCTCGCTTTTTTGATTTGCCGAGCCCTGGACAACTTTAATGCCAAGATCGCTGAGTTATTTTTACTTGAGTGAAGAAATATACACCCTATAATAAAATAAAAATTCGTAAGTTCAAAAATTACAAGAACGCAACCGAATTTTTTAATTCATTTATTGATGGCAATGTTTTGGTCTAAAAATTTTTGTTGAATTGATAAACAACAAAATTGTAAAAAGAAATGCTATCTTTGAAATGCTTTCTTTCAAGTGTTTTGAATTTCTAAAATTTTTATAGCCGAGATGCAGAAAGAAAAAAATTTTAATATCGAAAACAATTTATTCTCTACACAACTCCTCAGAAACCAGTCAAGTACATTTTGATCATTCAATTTTCTTATTTACTATCAACACGCAATACCTTTCCGTTAGGCGCACACGCTCGAGCGCGCAGTGTAAATTCCAAAACGCCGTGAAAAAGAAGTAATGTTTAGCCAGGCAAAAATCGATTAAATTAACGCACGACGGGTCCGATTGAGCACGTCGCGGTCAAAAGGCCGCACTATGTGTCCGGGGGGTGTGACGGCGAGCAAACACACTTGGCCGCGCGCGTCGGGCTTAATGCGCGCGCTCGGTGTTTTCGGCTCGGGCTGCTGCGATTTTACGCGCCGCGAGCGCGCCTCATTGTGCCACGGCCTCCCCATTCACGCCGGCATCGAGAGTCACCGATGCAAATCGCCGGGGGATGCGGAGCTTTTTCGACTAATCCGCGCCGACTCTCGTTCGCTGCCATTTACATGCTAATTTCCTTTCAGACGGCTCAAACGGAGCGCGAACGCCGCTTTCTCTCTTCCCGCGCCGTGCGGTGAGTTTTTTCCCCGACTCCTTTGTAACTCACGACTCTAAATGTACCCGCGAGTCCATTTGCGCGCGGACGATTGTGCGCCGTTCTAACAAAAATCCGCGCAAACTTTTTCTGAGAAGCTCGGGATAAAAACTAGAATATCACGTCTGGATGAATTCGCGGGATTCGCCGAGCCGGAGGCTAAACCAGTCGGGGAATTTCGGCGAATTCTTCAAGTGCTCGCTATCAGAATTCAATCTGGAGCAGGACGTCCGTCCCTCCGGCCGAGGGTGGCTTTGCGCCCGGAGGTAAGGGCAAAGGGCCCGGCTGTAGCCGCGCAATCTAGTTTTCCAAGGATAATTGCTTTCTAATCGTGGCGAGCAATCGGCCGCGCCGCGCGTAACTCGCTTAGCGAGGCTAGTCCGCGGCCGCCTCGCAACCGGAATGAAAAGGGTCCGGGAGGAGAGACGGACGGGGAGAGCCCCGAGGGCTGCCCGCCGGACGTCCCGCCGCAAACTCCGCTCGCGGTTCCGACTCCACGCGTAATCGCGTTTTCGGGGACTCGCCGCGTCACTCTCCTGTCGCTCCGACGTACCGCGCGAATTAACGGAAGCCGATTTACAAGGGAGTCATTCTGATGCGGACGACTGTTTTTATTAAGAACGACATTTTTCTTAATCAAGTATCTTACCCGGTAAAAGGATTAAAGAAAAACGATCAAATTCGAAATGTGTAATTAAATTGTTATATCCAAATTATTGAATTTTTGAAAATTTGATTTGGAATGTACGTATTAAATGACTTATTGGAGCAGTTAATATTTTAAATAATAATTAATTAAACATATAGTTCTATAAATTTGAAGTCAATTACTTTAAAAACTGGTAAACATGAGAAGTGTATAGGGGCAGCCATAAATTAGAGTAGTTTCAAGTAACGTGGTCAAACTTGAAACGTGAGACGAACGGGTTGGCCCGAGCGATACCCATTAAGTGTAAATGATAAACGATTTAGGATTTTTCGACGACAACGCATCCAAATAGTTGCCTTCGAGTGCGCCCCAAAAGAAAACTCGTTTTTACGGCTGCACACGCCGAAAACTGGTCAAGTAGTCCAATCCGATATACCTGTGCGCTGCTTAACCGATTTACGACGGGGACGTACGTATCCGAAGGAGAAAAAAAAGGAACGATACCCCCAACTGGGTCAGAAATAATCGCATTCCCGAAAAATGCCGAGCGCGCTATTGCGGGGCCCGGTGTGTGCGCGAGTAACCGGGTCGCCCCGGCATCAAACGTGTCGCTTGGCTCGCTCAAAAGGACCGCGCGCCCGCGCGGTTTTTCGCATTAGCAAGCCCCGGGGTCGGATTTGAAATTAAAATTTTCGAAGAAAGGGCGTGATCGGACCAGCGTATAGCGTGCGCGGGCACACAACGAGTTTCGGATAATAAAGTGGAATTCTCGAAATTGCCGGCCCTTCATTTGCATAAGGAAAGGTAGCACAATGGCGATGGTGCGCTTTTAATTATAATGGGACTGGGCCTAATTTATGTGTCAACATTGCGAGGATACGTACCGCGCGCTGATTTCTGTGAACGGGGCGATTTGCATATTTTAACGATGCGATGAAAAATAACGGAAGGTATGGACTCTTGCCTTTTATGTTATTAGCTGCTAAGGATTAAAAATTGCTTTCAATTTTTTAACGGAAAATATTTCTATAGTATATACATTCACCTTTTATATTCAAATCGTAAAGAATTATTACAGCTAATCCATATGTACATATTTGCTTTACATCAGCAAAACCGAAACAAATTTGAATTAAAAAAAAGTTGCCTTGACAAAACTTTTATAAAATACAACTTTCGATAAAAATTCTAAATACGCAGAAAAGGCGTATCAATTATGATTTGACTGACGTTTAAAATTTCAAAGTCCATGCATAAAGTGACTAAAGCTTCAGCAGTAACCTATTGGTGAGGAAAAACGGCGTCGAGCTGAAAGAACCTCTCGAGAGATCAAAAACGTCGCGCGGGCGCCTTAATTACTCGATCTACTATCGCCCGCGGGTCGATTTGTTGAGTGAAAAGAGCCCCACGCCCGGCAAAAGGCTCTCCCCGAAGAGGGCGGTGGCGCCAAATCGGGCGTGCGCCTAATCACGCTCGACAAGTCAAAGGTATGAGATTCGCAGCGAGCGAAAGCGGGGAGAAGTCGGCGGAAAACTGGCTTAGCGCGCCCCTCGCATTCGTATCTGCCCCGAGGCCGCGGCGGCCGAGGCCCCAATCCAGTTATACGCGAAAATTTTCCGTCCGAGTGGGCGGACGAAACCGAAAGCGACGCTTTGAGGGGAATTACGCGAAATTGCGCCCGGAACGCTCTTGCGCGCGGCCCCACGGCACTCCGGGAAGGACGGGGAAGCGGCGATGTGAATATTGCGGAAAAACTGTTTTCGCCGCGCGGCAAAGAAGGCCCTCTAATGCTGTTTGCGAGATGCTCAGCTTTAGGGATACTTGACTGAGTGCTGCGGGCGTGTCTGCTAATTTTTCACGCTTTACTTATTTTTCAGAAGTGGAGTCGTAAATGAAATTGGATGACTTCTTTAATTAAGAGATTTTTCTTGCCTAATGCACATTATCCTTTTATCGCATCGTTTTTTTATGATATATTTGCAGCTTTAACAATTAATTAAAATTAATCTGTAATTTTAAACATAATTTAAATATATATTTATAGACACATACTTAAATTTTTTGAGTTTAAAAGTTCATTAACTATAAATCGGGAATTATTGTCGAAAATGAAAAATCGATAATTTCCAATTTTATTTTAATTGCTTAAACTGTTAAATAGGACACATCCTTTTAAAATTTGCACGGTTTCCAGACGGTTGGGTATATCTTTATCATACAAAAGAAAGTTCATTTAAAAATAAAGTAATGTATTATAAATTAGCGTCAAAATTCAAATTTCAACGTCAATCATGTATCTATATTTTATGGTACTCTAAATACAGAATTAGTTTTTTTTTGGCTTTATCGCATCAAGAGGATATTTTTTTGCCACTTGTGCAGTCAAGCGTCGCAACGACAAGCGAGTCAAGCGATACATTGCACGCGGTCGTTTTCGGGAAAGCCACTCAGAAAGAGCGTTTCTGGCTAACTGCCAGTTCAGCCCTTTTTTAGCTTATAATTCGCTAATGATCATTGGCCTCTCGAGGAGCGGCCATGTGCCAACGGATACGACCTTTGAAAAAAAGTGCGTAAACGCTCAACGAGCGACAAGAAAAGGCACTGACGGCTGCGAGAACGTGCAAAATGACGGATGAGGGACGAAGGAGACGACCATCTGAATTAAACTAAAATGAAAGAGTAACAGTCCAAAGAAATACGCAGTTAATTATAAAAATAAAAAATATTGTAAATTTAATTTCAATTTTACAATATTTTTAAATTAATTCATTTTAACAAAAAAATGTTAAAAGCCAGCATCTTTTAATAAATAATCTTTGATATACGTAAGTCTTACCTTACTAATATATTTTTTTAATTTCACTACTCAAAAAGTAATCTTTTACAAGAAATACTTATAAAGCTGCAAGACTGTGTAATAGATTCGTTCTCGGCTTTTTCACCCAGTAAACTTGATCAGAAACGTGACACTCGATATAAAAATAGCCGTATACCATCGCACGCCGAATTTTCTACTCGCTCGAGCGTAGCGATATACACAGAGCGTCGTTGGGATGGGACGAGCACTCGGTTTGCCGACTGGCCAGTCATGCTCGCTTTCACGGCCTCCTACCGTTTTCCCCGCGCGCACGTCGGCACGCAAACACGCTCGCGCATCACACACAAGGCGGCTGTCAGTCGGGCACAAACCGCCGGACGTTAATTACGGCAGAAAAAGATAAATGAGGAAGCGCCGTCGGGCTCGCTCCCCGTCGCTCTCGCGATAATCGAGGGACCGCGAAAAGGGAGGCCCCGCGATGCGCGCCGTAGATGATCGAGAGGGTGTCCCACGTCGAGGCTACTCCGCTGAGTCACCGTGTACCCGAGTCACGGGATGCACGCAGAATGCGAGCGGCCTCTCGAGTGCCCTCGCGCGGATTCGACCCGATGTCGCGGCGGTGCGTTTGAGGACTGCCACGGTCCGTTGGAACAAATCGATCGCCGATTGCTCGTGAAGCGCTAAAAGTTTGCCATGAAAGTTGTTGATGCGTTGAGAAAGCGAGGAAAGGGCGGGAAAAGCTACCGTTACATTTAAGCTCGGGATTGCATTGTGAAACATCACAATGAAGTATCATTATCTAGCAGTAATGGACTTAAAAAAGCCCATTTGCAGTGGAACTAATTCAAAATCAATACAAACATGATGAGGCAAAACAAAGTTGCATTTTGTTATTGTAGTATGTTTTGTAAAGAAGACGTGTAAATTCAAAGTGATGATTATAGCACTTCACATAAAATTTTCTCTAAAGACGATGAACTTTTCTTTCGAAAATTACTATCCAACAAGAACGATTTCCATTTTTTCATTTTTCAAATAGAGTTAATAAACTCATCAAATAACCTATTTTAATTTAAAAAATAAAAGCAGTGTTCGTTGAAGCGATCGTAAAAAATTCAACATTTACATTAACCCTGAGCCCGCTCAACGCTCGCCTCGTCTCCTGTCCATTAAAATCATTAAAGCGGCAAAAAAAGGCTTCCCAATTTTAAAGAGCAATTCGCGTCATCAATCAATGCCACTAATTATTTCACGCAGCCTTTATCCGCGCTGCGGGCATTGTGCGTCCGACGGTGGCCGATCTCGCCGGCCGACGCCTCGCATTATGCCCGAGATAGCGCGCACGCACGATGACAAGTACGAAACGCGGCCGGACGGGCCGTAGCCGCGAGATCAAAGGCGATGAAAAAAAAGGGCAGCCCAGCAAGACCGAGAGAGACGGCGAGCGAGTTGATTTTTCACGCGCGCTTTGTTTCAGCGTAATTCGAAGTGACGCTCTCGCCTCGGCGCGGCCGCTCCGCCGCTAACGAGTTTCGTAATTGAAAAATCGCGCTCCATTAAAGAGCAGCCCGGATCGCCGCGGTCGCGAAGGAAGCGGTGATTAATGTTACGTCACGGGAGGGCCGACAATGGGCCTGTTTGTAAGACGGCCCGCTCGTCGATCGCCGTCGCGGACTGCACGCGAAACGCGAGTGATTAATCGTGCCGCTCGCCCCCCTCCCCGGATGACGAGGTGTAAATCCGGTCGAGCGAGCTTCCAGCCCGCGAGGTAAAGGGCGGCGCGGGCCCACCGCGGCGGCGATGCGTGTAGCGCGCTTATGCGCCGCCGGCGTGACAGGGCATGCGAGCTGGCGATGCGCTTTTTCTACCGGGCCCGAGACCGTGTAACTTTCGACGTTGCGCGCTGACGCCTTCGAGAGCATCTAAAGCAACCACCTTCTTTATATTCGCTTGTGTAATTTAATGCTTTTATGTCTCTGTTTATTTTTACTTTTTACTGTGTACAATTTCATGTTTTCAGTACAAATTATACTTTTAGTTCTGTTCTTTTTATTGTAAATGCGTATTTAAAGTACGAAATTTTAAAAACAACCTTGCACCTAGCATAAATTTAATATGACTAGTGGAAGCGTGGCGCAAATGCACAATAATTCATAAACTCGAGCAATTCCGTAAGAATAAAATGAAATGTAATACACTTTGCAAAAAAATGTTTGTTCACTGATCAGTTACCTGGTAAAACGTTTCATCACACAAAATTGTTGTATCATTATTCGAATACTTTCTCTTTTACACCTTTATAAAACCGTGCTAAGTGTTCAATTTGTCAATAAACACCTGAGTTTAAGAAATTCGTGTGAATAGTAACAATATTTACAACAGTAGACTATTACGAATAGGGCTCCGAAAGAAAATAATAACTAACCATCAGAAAATTGACGTTGAATATTACTTCGAATTTAAAAGCTTGCCATATAATTTTCCGTTGTTTCATCGCGGTCGAGCATAAAAATCATTGAATAAAAGATCCGTTTATTTTCTATTTAATAGCAAGAATTTTTCATGAAATTATAGGGCTACGTAATGGCTGTTATCAAGCACGTAGAGCATACAAAAAGTCCGCATTAAAGCTCCGATGTATTTAAAATGAATAGGTTAAATTAACGCGCAGACATTATCCTTTCTCCCTTGAGCGGCCGAGACTGGGGTCTGCCATATGCGTCTCTCTTTCTCTCTCTCTCTCTCTCTGCAACGTATTATTTTGGTAATTTGAATAAGATTCTCACGTGTATAAATAGAGCCAGCCAGAATCTGATAAATTATTCAGGCCATCAAATTACGACGATGAACAAGTGAATCAGCAAATCGTCACTTATATATCAGCCCCTGCGATCTCCGACTCCTCCGGGCGACGCAACAGTCCAGAACTCTACTCGCTTTTCGCTCTCACCCCCTTCTGCCTGGCCTGCGGCCTTCGAAAAACGTTCGGAGAGCACCGCGCATAATGCAAAGTATACCGCTCCCGGTCAAATACTCGAGGATCAATGAGCTTCACAAAATACACCTAGGAGGTTATTTTAAGTCGACACCGTAGAATACAATACTATTGCAGCTCCAGACACTTGTTTAATAGTCAAGTTGAAAATTCAATTCTTAAAGTGAAGTAGAAAACCGTTTTTGTACTCGCGAATTCAATAATTACCTTATATGTGCAGATTTTATCTTATTCTACTCCAAGAATATGTGCATGTTTTTGATCGATTTTAATGCTACTAAAAGCAGCACTATGTTCTTCTGATTAAATAATCACCTTAGCAATTTAGGATTTTTATCGTTTCATTCTGTAAAAAAAAATAATAAAAAGTATATGCCGTTTATGTATAGAATATTTCTATTACTCCAAACTTTTCGTATAAAATAATTATATATAAACCTATATATTAATGATCGTCTAAAAAATTATTCTAGATTCTACGCTCTAATTTATCAATTCTCCTTGAAGTATCCAAGAAAAATCACCGAATTTTTTGCAAGTTCATAAAAGTAAAAGCATATTCCTGAAGATACATTTCCCGACTCATCGCCCATCTCTGTCAGCCCTGCGCATCCCTCAAAATCAACGTCACCGGGGACACGGTATCCAGAAAACGAAACAACGTATACAAAAGCACGAACACACTCCGGGCAAACGCGTACAGCGGGATGATTTATGCCGGCCGCTCACTAATTTTATAATCCGGACATAATGAGGGCCATCATCGTAATGCTTGTCTTCGGAACGAGATGATATATCCGTCGGCGGGGCAGCGAAAAAACGCTCCCCCCGGTGATCAGCCGAGCGGCCGTCGGATGATTGCACGTTTATGCCGATTCCTGTTATTTTCAATCATTACCGGCCTCCCCCCGCGCTCGCGCGAGCTCGCCCATCATGTTTGTAATCGAGCCGAGCGCGCGGCCCTAAATAACCGTCTTTTACCCTCCAATCTATCCGGCTCGCCTCCCTGTCCCTGTTTCACTTGCACGCGCGTCGCCGAGATGCATTAGCGTGCTCTCCTTTTTTTTTGCGCCGCTCGAGTCTCGCGCGCCGCCAGATCGATTGATACGTACACGTTTCGCACGGCCAGCGGCCGGAGTGCAATCGACGGCGTAGCCGTGGCGAGACTTTTTAGCGGGGAACTTGCGACTTTCGCGTTATTGATTGCTTAATGATGATTGAGGAGAGACGCGGCGAGGCCGTGTGCGCCCGACGGCGGTGCGTCGTAATTATTTTTCGATAATGACTGATGTACTCTACGCTGAGTGCGTTTGACAATAACGTGACCCAAAACTCGCGCAACTTATGATGAAGGATGGCGGCTTTGTGATTAAAATTTGCGCGCGACGCTTCGGGGATTCCTGATTTATTATTTACCGGGCGTTTGTTATTTTAACATCGCTACAATTTTGCCGATCCGATATTGCTTGCATTTATCATGCGCTGTAACTTAAAATATTGTCGAATGTATTAGAGATTGCCGATTGGTGAAGTGAAAAATATTGCATATAAAAATACATACTGGTTATTTACCCTAGATTACACAGTAAATAATAAATTATTTATCTGCCTATATCCTATTTAAAAATGTATTTAAAAGTGTATTCAACAAAGACAAGACTTGGTTCGATATTTTGACGGATCTTTAGAAATATATGTTAGACACATATCAATAGCTTGACTCTTATAGACAGGCTTTTATGAAAGGTTTTCACAAAATCGTGGTTTACAAATAACTCACTGAGAAATGTAAAATTAAACAATTTCTAGAATTTCAAATTTCCCGCGTTACGGTCAACAATCTGCAAGCTCTACTCCGCGAATCCGCACACAACTACACAAGCCCCTCGCGCAGTGCACTATCGTATCTCAAAGCTTCGCGCCTCGCCACCCCCTTGAAAGCAGGCTTCCACGAAATAACCGTGATTAGACAAATCTCGTTAAGGCCGGTGTAATTTTCAGCGCGGTGGCGGCGATCGGGCCCTCGGCTTTCTCGGAAGACGGGCTAACGAGTCGCCGAGCACTATAATTACCTCGCCGGTAAACGTCCGGCCTCCGGTCATCCTCCCGTCAATTGTTTTTCTCCGCTGCTCCTACTCGTGTCCCTTTGTTTCGCCCCGGCAGCTCGCGCGGCAATTAACATCGCGCCGACCGTGGCCCTCTCTCGCGCGCGCCCTTTTTTTACCCGATCGCGCTGCCCCGGCTCTTGCGCGGAAAAAATTTATGCCCCGCGCGCAAATTGCCCTTCCTAAGGTGTTGTTCAACGCATTGGCCGTGAGGTACGATGACGTTTACATTTATTACGAATTTTTTTGCGGCCGCGTAGCGAGTATGCATAAAAAAGTAATGGAGCGCACGCAACGCGAATTATTGTTGCGAGCCAAAGTGTAAGGGTAATTTTAAATTGCGTTGATAAAGAAAGAGAACTCGACAGAAAATATAGTTAAGTGAGTTGTTATACGTAAATTTTGTTCTTAATCAAAACTGCTCAATGTTCTGTAGATGTTTGCCTTACTAAAGATAATAAAAGAAAGTGCCTCCCTGTTCTTAATGAATCTTAGATAACGATTATTCTTGTAGCCGAGCTCATCAGCACGTCGACTTCCACTACATTACCCAATAAATGTAAGAAAACTTTAGCACCTAGCCTTGCTGAAATTGGCCTGCAAAGCAGGACATTCTTTCCAGTCTTGTTTTATCCGGGTAATGAACTTTTTCCTTTGTCTGAGATAATTCGTCTATGATTATATATACATTAAGCTGTTATGTTCTTTTTTGCTTCATCTAATACAGAGGAAATAAGAATTACAACTGTTACAAAAAACCTTTTCGAGATAGTACTAGAACACTACTTAATTTTTTGTTAATTTTAAAATGATTGATTAATTTAATGTGCGTAAAAAACTGATTTTTTAATATTAGGAGAAAAGTAATTTGCGGAATCGAACCGCCAATCTATTGGCAGCTATTTTTATTTTACGCCTTACCGATACTCGCCGATGACAGAATTTAAACTTAATGGTAAACATTCACAGTATTAAAGAATATGAATAACAGAATATGAATAAAGTTATAGCGACAATCCGGAAATGGCTGCCATTCTGACCCCTAATTTCCGCACTCTAAACTGTCATAACTCGACCTCGCAAAAATGACAATCGCTTCGGTCAACATATCGCCCCTGCGCTCAGCAAAAAAAGGCGCCGCCACCCTTCGCGCCGCTTCTCCCATATCCGAACCTCCTCAAGCGCGAAGTGGTATAAAAGAGGATAAAAAAGCAAACGTTATCGGCCGTAGCCATAAGAGCGAGCGTAAAGAGCGAGAGGGAGAGAGAGAAAGAACGAGTACGACCAGGTCGCGTCTTCGGAAGTTTAAAGGAAGCTCGCGCGTAAGTCAGAGGGCGATAAAAGCCGCTTTAAATAAAGCGCTGTGTATGGTAATCGGCGCCTCCCGGAAACACCTTAACAACAAAGAGAGCCCAGCGATAGGGTGGAGGGTGGGGAAGGAAGGGGGATGCTCGCACCTCTCGAAGCTGCTGCCGTGCTCCGTCAGTCTGATAGCTCCCGCCGGGATGCGTCCGCCGCAGCCACTCGCGTATTATCCCAGACGGCATCCTCGATCGTAATGAATCACTGAAGGGTTCGGTGCAAGAATTCATTAGTTATTCATGTTTGTGA
>UXGC01000785.1:0-54976 GCA_900480045.1 Eurytoma adleriae | reverse complement strand
ACATTTTATGACTATTTTTACAACTCCTCTTCTCATTTTCCAAAACAGCCTATTTTTGATCCCCACTGACCGGCCTACGGGGCGATTTCGTCCGGCCGTGCCCCGCAACGGCGGCTCTCCAATTCCCTAATGCGGCCGTGCGCGGGGGAGGCCTGCGTGCGAGCAGCGGCGTATGGACTGGGTGCACGCACGGCGACGCTCGAGCGGGGCTCTCCTTTTCTTTCTCGACGAGCGCTTCAAGCCGGGGAGTCAAGGGCCCGAGTGGCTCGCAGCCGGCACTCTTTTCGCCCTCTTCCCCTGGCAGCTCCTGGCAGCTGCCGCTGCACTCCGCCGCCTCGCTATCAGCCGGATAACCATTTATTTTCGCCGCGCATTTTTATGCAGCCAACCCCCTTGCGCGCGTCATCCTTCGCCTTGCTTCCGGGAAACGCGCGAGCCGTGTGCCAGAATCTAAGCAAGATATCGCACCGGCCAGACGCCTCTTTTCCGCGGCTCGCTGCTCTTTTTCGATCATTAGTCGAGCGCGTCGCTCTTCCTTTTCTATCTCTCTTTCTCCCTCCGTCGCTCCTTTTCCTTCACTCAATTGAATCCTCGTTCGTTTTGTTTCGTGGGTCACCGATTTTACGCTCGTAAATCACCGACATTTTATTGGTCGCCTGAGAAAAATCGAGAGAAAGTATTAATATATTCAGCATTGTAAAAACTTGGGCGCTTTCTAAAACTTTCTACAATTTTCTTTGAAAAAAGTGCATCCGAACGGCCGCTGGCCGAATATCTGTAGGGGGCGCCTCGCGAAAATTGCTGCAAAATATCTACTCAAAGGCGACTGCATCGAGGACGACATTTAATACACCTCGGTGTTTGCAGAGCAGCGATAAGGCGGCAATTAAACATCATTGTACCTAATAAACAGATAAGAAGACGCTCAATCTCGTCGAGGCTCGGCACTTAGCACTCGACGGGGTTCTATTCGATGGAACACGTGCTTCGAGCACAGCCGAAATATTGCAGTCGTGTAGCCTCCACGTGATTCACGTGATCTCGTGCGCGGAATATTAACAACTATTGGCTCACGGCCCCGCCAAATTGGTGGAATGCCACAAAGCCGCAAGCTTCGCCTGGCCCCTTACATAAACTTGCTTCGAAAACGCACGCTATTTTGTTCGTCTTCTTTAGAGCGGCTGGAGTCCGAGGTGTTATTCGCGATGTTACACTGCCGCTGCTCCCGGGGCGCACTTCCCTGGAACAGAGTTGCCAAGCGCCGTTAAATTCGACTCGATTTTCCACGCCAGGCCATTTTCTCCTCCTTTCTCCAGGTGGAAACCTCTGCTCGCCGCGCGTATTTACAATGTGCCGCCTGCGGCGTTTCCGAGTAACGCGTTCTCTTCGATTGTTTCATAATATTGCCAACGCACCTGTACGCCCGGTCGCACCTCATTAGCTGCTTACGAGATTAAAGTTTACCTTTTGTGCAAGATTCCCACTCCGTGTGCCGATGGGGGATCTTGAACATGTTCTCTCGCCGCTGGGCACGAATTCGATCGCATTAGCACCTCTGGCAGCCGGAATAGCTAATTAGCGGGTGAGCGTCGCTCGTCGTCGCGGAAACAACTGCGGAGCTGGCGCGAGCGCGGCTCCGAGCGAAATTCGCGCTCGCGTGGGCAGGCGGCGACGATTCGCCGCGCGGGCGCGCGACACTCGCCGGCTGCTGGCCGGTCACCGAAAACGAAAGTGCGCATCTAGCGGAATGTTAGCAATTTTTTAAAGGCCCCCCGTCGCCGCGGCCGCCGGATTTTATTGCACCTGCAGCGGATTGTTGGCCTACGAAACCGAGTGAGAGGCACGCGCGCGGGGAGAGCGAGGGCCGGAGGAAGTATCGGTCAAGTGAAGGGACACACAAAGCCGGGAGAGCAGGGGAATATCGGAGGAGTACAGTTACACCAGCAGCCACTCGCTCGCGCGCGCGAGCGGTACACGAGCGATCCGGAGATTCTCGCCCGCTCCACTTGAACTGCATCGCATTGTTGCAAAAGCAAGCCCGCTCTCCCATGCCTTTATCGCGCGCTGCACGCGCTTCGGCGTTTAGATAGCTGCGGGCGCGCACACACAAGCAGCCGGCCTGACACCATTAGGCGCGCGAGTTCGCGGCGGCGCGGCGGCGCGGCCGGCCGGACTTAATTTGACAGGCGAACGAGCGGCAACAGCGAAGCGCACTCGAAAAAATTTACCTGACCGGCGGACGCTGCCGCTTCACGGTGCTCTCTCCCAAGGTCTATTATTGGAGCCGCTTTCAGGCGGAGCGCTCGATAGCGGGGTTCGATCTATAAATGAGTTTTTATTGCAAAAGGACGAGAGGGCGGGAGCGGAGCTATAAATTAAGCGCAATTACGCGCTTGCGAGAGAGCCCGCTCGCTCTCGGCTCTCGGGTGCGGGCGTCCTCGGCCCTCAATTCTGCGCGATTACATCGGCGCGAGACTGCACGCGCAAACCTTTGCGCGGAGAATAGGCCTTATTATTCGCTCTACTTTCAGCAATTCGCCTGCCTCTTTTTTCTTTCGTCATCCGTCAGATTGAGATTCCCCGAGACGCTCTCGCTGGCTCCTTCGACGAGCTGCTTTCGAGGCCGCTTTGCATGCGGCACCGCTTGCGGTCAGAATTTCGTACAGCGGAGCAACACAATTACGAGCTATCAGTTTCGGACAAAAGTTCATCTTTTTCGGCCGTCGCCGAATGCGCGTGAGCGTTTTTTTTAGAACTAGTTAGTCATGCGGACGATATCGGGTCGGGGCTCTGAAGCATCGGTGATTTATTCAGCGGGGCCCGCGGCGAGGGGAAGCGGAAGTCCCTATCGACTGGAAGCCCCGGTGAGTGTGAGCCCGCGTCGGGCGCGCGTGCGGAGGCTAAGTGGTGAAACACTGTCGAAAACGTTTCTGCCGTTCATTGCCCGAGGAGCGCGCGGGGCAGAGAAACGTAGAAACGATTGGTTAATGCGAGAGTACGCAGTCGTCGACAAGTGGCTCAATAGATTATTTCGAAGCGATAGTGTCTCGCGCGCGCTGAAGCCCGGAGAGCCCGGAGAGCCCGCCGGCTCAAAGGGGAATCGCGAGAGGAAATGCAATTACGCCGCTTTGGAGCATCCTCCTCGGGTGTCAAGGCTCTTTTAATCGAGCGCCCGAGCGTTTTGTTGATCAACAGACTGCACCGCGGGCCCCGCTAAAAGCTTCTCGGCTTTTTCTGCCGCGCGTCCACGTAGCGGCAGAGAGCCTCGACCTCGGCCAACGGGACCGGAGCACGGCGCGCGAACAAAAAGAAGTGCCAGCCCGAGCCAATTAGCCGGATACCTCGACGCGCACCTCGCCGTTTAATCGGAATTAAAAGCTACGGGCCCTTTGTTCGCCCCCCCGAGGCCGAGGTCAGGGTCCTTTGTCCGCGGAGAGGCGCTCGGCACGTCGGCCGGCTAATTCGGAGCCGCCGACGGGCACGCCAGCGGCGTAGGGCGTACCTGGGAAGACATCCTTGGTGTCGGCGTTGGCCGGATGGATCCATCCGTTCCTCTGCTGGATTATGCACTGGAACATGGCGACTGACTCGGAGGGTGGACCCCTCCTCGGACCCCTCCTCGGACCCCTCCTCGCAGTTGGCGTGCCTAGTGGGCTAGGCGCGGCGCTTGACCGGCCTGCTCGAGACCCTGGCCTCGGGAGCCCCGGCCGTCCTTGGCGCACATCGCGGCCGAATCACATCGCGGCACCGGCGCAGTCGGGACGCGAGACGCGGGCTACTGACAAATGGCGGAGGCTCGCGCGCTCCCCGCCGGCACATGGACTCGAGATGCACTGCTGCTCCTCGGCGCTCCTGTCGCGAGGGTGGCTGCTCTCGCCGGCTGCCTGGGATCGAACTAGATGGCTGCCCGGTCGCCAGGCAACCGCCGCCTCCCTCTCTCCTCGGCAGCCGAAAAGAGGCTGCCCCCACCCCCCGCCTGCCTGCCTTCCTTCCTTCCTTCCTTCGCTCGCGTCGCTGCTCGCGACGCTGCGTTTTCCCCCGCCGGCCCGCCGCCTCGCACTGACCGGGGGGCCGAGGACGCTGCACGGGACTGCACGCGAGCACGCACTGTAGCGAGCGCGGCCGCGCGCACTGTACCGCAGGGCTACACGCGAGCCAGCCGAGCGAGACGGGAGATGCAACACGCACGGCCGGAGCGCGCCGCTCTCTCGCTCAGCTGTTCCGCACGCCAAGCCCGCCGCCTCGCCCCGTTTGCGGAGTCCTGGCCGCAGCCCCCGCCTGACCCTGACTCTGACTCCAACTTTGCGACGGCGACTCCGGTGCTCGCTGCGAAATTCAGGGCACGAGCCTCCGCGTGCCTTTGTTCCGCCGTAGCGGGTCCTCCTCGGGCCGGGGGAGGAGGTTTCCGTCAATCGTTCCAGTGCTCGCGCGCCCCGCGATTTCGCCTTTTTTCCTCTCCCTTTCGTTGTCGTTGCCTTTTGTTGCTTAGCAAAGCGCCTGCATGCGCCCGGCCGCAAACATATGCGCGGCAGGAAGAAGCGGAAGCTCGAGCTCGGGCGTTGCTTTTGCTTCTCGTCTCCAATTCTGATTCCCCTGGCTTCTCTTCCTCTGGCCACCTGAGGTAATTTAAGACCGCCGAAAGGGTACGGCGCGACAAAAGTATATGGCGACGTCTGCTCCGCTAACTTGATTTCTCGACCACAAAATACCGCGTGAAACCTAGTAAGAGAATAACCGTCGCAAAATCCAATAGCACTTTCCTTTATCATTGTTAAACAAACGACTGCAAGCTCAAACTTTTCTCCTTTGTTGTTGATAATAACAGGGACAAGAGGAAAATATGGGGTAAAGGATCCATTGTTTCGCTCCCTTTTCTTTCTCCCTCCTGCAGGAGCGCTCTTGCGCCATTGCAGGATAAAGGAGCTCGGAGTCCTTTTGTCGGCGGTGCGATCGAATTTGCTATAAGACGCACGTTTGAAAAGCGGTGGCGGCGGCGGCCGCGCAGCAGGACAGCAGCTGCCAAGGTAAAGGACCGAAACTCGAAAAAAAATCGACTCTTCCCTTCTCCCGGCCGCTCCGATCGAATCTCAAGGCAATCTCCTCTCTCTCCCTGCTCCCAGTCGATTTTCCGATATTGCTCGGTTTTGTTATTAGCGCCGGCTATTTCCCGCTCGTTGGGAGAAAAGCAACGACGGCCGGCGTACTCTCGTCGCTTCGTCAATGGCGTTATCGACATCGAGCGTCGCCGAGTTTCTTCATTCCGTTTGCAGCTCGGTTTGCAGTTCGTGAGCGCGTGGGACTGGCCTTGTAAATCCAATTCATTCATTAGCTGCTATAGAAAGCAAGTGTCAGTGCTGCTGTGTTTGCATCTTCACCTAGACCTGTAAACTTCTAACGTGAAAATATAAAAAACCCGACAGATGTGACGTTTCACGCTCGCAAGTGCGCCAGCATTTTCTATAGAGGGTACAAAAGGACCTCGAAACTTAAATGAGGCGAGATATTCAGGGGATGATTATGCGCTGACCTATTACCTTTTAAATTTGCAATTAAATTCTACAGTTCTTTCAGTTCATCATTTTCCTCTTGTCCGCCGAATTTTATTCCTCGTATTCGTATATGTATATGCCTACGAGGGTCCGGTAAGCGACGAGTAAAACGAACGAGATCAATATGATAGCACAGTAGAGTTAATGATACAAACGCTCAACGATTTATTATTCCCGAAAATTCTAATGCTGCTGTCAGATTGTTGATAAAAGCAAAAAGACAACAAGCCCACCTTTTGAATGAGCCTGCGAGCGATGGATGCTTATCGATCCCTTTTGTATAATGAGTATCGGCGAAACGATCGAAATCATCGAGTCGTTTCATTGTTAGAGCGAGTGTCTCGTTACCCTCGCGGAGCTTTGACCCTCCCACGATAGCGGAGCTTTCCGGTCCAACGGGCCCAACCCTTTCCATACCTGTCTTTTGCGCGCCTCTTGTACTTACTCCCTATAGGAGACAAAATATTTTCAATTTTTACGCTTTTACGCCACAAAGGAAATAAGGTCATGTTCGTATAAAAATATTACATCAAAGAAAATTGCGAGCTTATAGCAGTGACTCCAATTTTTCCTTTCACTAAAATTATCCTAATCTTACAGATAAGTTATTAATTTCGTGCATTCGCACTTTAAAATTTATGGAATGACAATAATTCATGCTTTATGGAGTTGAAAGTGAGTTAGTCTACACCAGTCACTTATCGCTTTAATAGAGCGCGTTGAGGGCAAATAAGACACTGATCAGCAGGAATTTCATGCGCTTAGAAATGAAAACTAATCACTAATATATAGCTTCCGGCAAAAGGGCATAACTGCATTTTTTTTGTAAATTGAAACTATCGTTTGAAGGATCCTTTTCTAGTTGTAAATCGGGGTGTAAATAGTCACAGGTGCAATGTTCGCTACAAAAGAGGATAAGTGCATTGTTCATATTTGAATGGCATAATATATAACTGCATAGTCGTTACAGTAAAAAAGGGTTTTCTTTTTTTACTCTTAAACAAGTGAGCAAACTCCCGTTTGAGAATATACGCAGTAAATCGTTCCACCTTAGATTTTATAAGAGTATGTCTATTTGAAAATTAACTTAATGTTTCGACAAGTTAAACTCGATTATAAGTGGGACAAGTCAATAAACTCGTTCTGGATATTATATTTTTTTTCTCAAAGCACTTTTTTACGACGGAGCAGCAATTGGAAGATTAGTGAGGAATATTATGCTGGATCACGCGATCGACGAGTTCTACTCGGTAGGTGAGTCAACTCGAGGTAATGGTCTTTTTGCTTTGGAAAAATGCTTCGATTTTGCATATAGAACCCTAGTTGCCCGCGAGCTATTCGCGGGAATTTTATTGCAACAAGTGCAGGCGTGCAGAGAGCGCTTAAAGTCAAGCTAAAGTTCGCGCTTCCCTCAAGGTTGTTCCATTCGCCGTTGGGTTATTTTTAATCGACTGAACGGAAGTGCCTACGTTTCTGCAGCTTTTTTTTTGTCGGGAAAGAGAAGCCCAGTGCTTTTGTGAAACTCGACTCGGAACTTGGAGGAAAAGAATAAAAACTTTTTTTTGTTCAGTTTGTTCAAAGGAACCATGCGTAAGAATCAACTTCGTTGCACGCACGAGAGCGTGTCGTTTGTTTCGGCGGAGAAGCAGCCCCTCCAAGTCTCGATTAGCAGTGGTGTACTCTTTATTCCACCGCATTGAAGCGTCAAGCGACAGTTGATCGGCCGTAGCTTAGCTTGGAAAAATAATAAGTATACTTAATGCGGTGGGGAGTTCGACACGCAGTGAAAGTAAAAGGTGAGGTGTGGAGGTACTCTGACAACGAACGAACGGAGTTGGACTTACTGTTAAAAACGAGTAGCTTCCTCGTGGAGCCGAGGCGCTTGATGGGCGATTTGATTCCGTCGACCTCCTCCTCGTCCATGTCGAAAAGCCGCGAGGCCGTAAGGAGGCCCAGGCAATTGAGTTGGCGGCTGACGCTCGGTTCCCCCTCGAGCTGCTCCGGCTTATATTATTCCTTCGATATCGCTCGATCAGATAGGCACAGGCACATACACGAGCACAGCACAAGCACACATATCGTGGGTCCAACGACTCGTTGAGGCGGCATCGAGGAAAATCGTGGAAAATCGGTAAGTTGCCCGCCGCGCGGCACCTCTGCGGCAGCTCGCGCTTGCCGGCCAACAACGACTGAGCACCGAGCAGCGAGCGCCGCGAGCCGCGAGAGCCGCGAGAGTCGCGCCGTATCGAGCAAGCGGAAAAGCAAAGCCGCCCGAGAGCGGAGAGCCTCGACGCGAGCTGACGCGAGTCGGCGAGGATATTCTTGGACACGCGCTCGCACCCCGCAGACACTACAGCATTATTCGACTTTGCCGGAGGCCTCTCACTCGTTGCTGCTTATATAGTTAATTGCACTTGATGCACTTGATGCACTAGATGCGATAGCGGCCAGCTCTAAGCCGCTGACTCCGCGAAAACCGCCAATGGTGCCGAGGCGCCATGCGCCAATCGCCAGGATTCAAGAGGATGCCTGGATGCCTTTGGCGAGAAACCGAAAACACGCTGAAACACGCCGAAACACTTGACAAAGCCCTACGATGTCGGTGTTACACTGCCATCTCTCGACAGCAGGTATTTAGCTCGGTAATCGCGCGGGATAGTATGAATGATTAGTAGTTGTGAGTACTGGTTGGCATCCGCTGGTATTGCCGGTATTGTAGAGCGCTTTAATGCAAAATGCACTGGCGGGCGCGATGACATATTTTTGAACTTGCTTAAATATTCAGTCGTCAATTCGATATCGATTATTCCATTTCTGTCCTTTACTCGCTCCTTTTTTTCTACTGCATGGATATTGCATCCTTTACAGGTATCAGTTTAGTTCATGATCACCATGGTTACTTGAAGCATCACAAGTAGTTTTAGATCTTTTTATAAGTGCATTTCAATGATTCATGCACCAATTAAAGTCTATCAACTTACTTCTAGATTTAATCGTCAAATTTAACCAGTTGAAATAATGGAAAATGATAGGTCTAGTATTAGTAGATCTGGAGAAAGACCAGTCACACGTTGGAGAAGAGAGCATGAATCTACTGATAAATCACAAATTTTTTCTGATAACCCATCTAGTGGATTAGTAAGGTCGTACAGCAGAATGGAAAGACCAACATCTCGCAGGGGTATTAAAACAGATATTACGGAATATGGTATTTCAAGACCTCCAACAAGTGGCAGAAGTGCTTTGTCTCGGCCACCCTCTCCTAATATTTTATCCAGCAGGATTTCTACCCCTGGAGGAAGAATTAATCAAATGTCTTCTAACAATTTAACTCGAATGAACTCTGGGCTTACTAAAAATTATACTCAGTTAAATACCTTGGTTCTTGATCGGCCTATTACTCAACAAGGTTTAGCAGGAATTCGACCTAGTTCATCAAAAGCTGTTCCTAGATTAGCTAGGTAACAAATTTATTTAATATTTTATTAAAAAATGTTTTGCAAAAGTAATTTAAACAATTTTATTTCTATAGGCAAATTCAAGATAAGAAGTATTATAAGCAGCTGCTGCAGCGTAAAATTCAAGATTTGAATCAAGAGATTGCAACCGTAAGTCATGAAATGGAAATACAAACTATTGGAAGAACTTCATATAATAATTTTGATCGAAAAGCCAAAGATATTGCTGCAGGATTGTTAGATGTGCAAGATCAACTTACAAATTATAATACTACTTTAGATAAAATGAAATTTGGAGCTGACAAAAAAGAAATAGAACTAGAAGCTAGACAGTTAAAAGAATTAAATGATCGTAAACAATTAGAAATTGAAAATATTTCACAGAGGCGTCAACTAGCAGAGAACAGATTAATAGAATTAAATAAAGAATTAGAAATGAATGCAGATTTAGGCTCAAAACAGCACTATGAAGATATTTACAGTGAAAGAACTGAATTACAAAATCAGATTTCTAATTTACAAATTCAGCAAGATCAATTATTCAATGATAAATATAAATTAGAAGAGAAAATTGCATCATCACCAGTAAGTACAATAAATATAACAATATTTAAAAATAATTTTAAAAATATTTGGTATTGATCTTTAAAAAATATTGAACTTATAGCTTAAACAAGAAGCATACAAATTATATTTCAAAATCTTTGAAGCTGAACAAAAAAGAAATAAGTTACTTGAAGAAGAGAAAAATTCATTAAATGTAACAGAAGAAGAAAAATCAAAATTATTAAAAAGTAAAGACAATTTGAATATAAGTATGGCAGAAAGGCAGATTATTGAAATAAAAAAAAGAATATCTGATGCTGAACAAGAACTTGAGCAACTAGAAACTGACACTGATGAAAGTTCTTCAGAAAAACAAAATAAAATGAATGATCATAAAAAAGAATTGGCAAAACTGAGTCGTTTGGAAGAAAAAATTGTACAACGTTTGGAAAAGATCTCAAATTATATTAATGAAAATACAGATAGTAATGTATTAGGTGCTGATGATTTAGAAGTTCTTAAAGAATTGATGGATAAGCAAAATTTTATAAATAATAGTGAAAAAAGTTATGAAGAACTAAAACAAGAAAATATTAAGCTTTGTCAAATTTCTACTAAATTGGATGTACTTGAGTCCAAAATTCGAGATGCAGGAAATCAGTATGATGACAATTCTAAATTTATGCATCATATACATCGGCAGTCATTTGATGATTCTGAAGATTTTGATGAAATCACCAAATCTAGACATAAAGATTTTTTGAATCAAAATGATGAATTTGAACAAAGGAAGAAAATTATGGGAGAATCACAAACAATTAAGAGAGATTACAGTAAATTAAAGAAAAAGGTTGAAGAAAATGAAATCTATCGTACAATTAGTATATTAGAAGATAAACTGAGAATGATTAAAGGAGATAATGATCAAACAAATGCATCGATTGAAGAGTCTGAAGAAAATGATGTAATATTTTTAAAAGAAAAATTGTTCTCGATGGTTAAACAATACAATAATTTTTTAATTAATGAATTAAAAACTGTATATTGATTAATATTATTTTGTAATTGATTTATAAGATTTGAATAAACAAATTTTATTAAATTTGCTTTTATAAATATTTGTATCAAAATAAGACGATTTGTAGGCATATGTCATAGGGTGTGCTTGATGAGTTGTTGGCGGCATATCACTTATCCGAACAAATTGCGTAATGTGAATTGTGAAAGGTCAGAGTTGAGGTTACATTCGAAAGTTCCATTCGAAGTTTCTTCCAATATGCTACTGTGATTGTATACATAAGAGTTTAGAAAAACCATCGCATTATAGGAACAGCAGATAATTTTAACAGTATGCTGCTAGTTTGTAATTAATCTATTTCAACAAGCCTGCAGCGTCATAATATAGGTATATATATATATACGTATATACATAAACGAATGGATAGTGATATCTATACATCGGGACGTTGCGACTTTGCGAGGAGTATCCATGCCACTCTGGCAAATCAGCACATGTAGAACAAGCACGTGTATTAATTATTACAATGTACATGTGTTTTTAGGGCGAGGTTCATTCATTAATTTTCCTTATTTATTATGATAAATATACGTTGATTGACTGATTTCATGATTGGTTTAAGAAAAATGTATTTTTTTCTTTTCATAAGTTAAGCCGGTCACCGGCAAATAAATTGGCACGCGATTGATAAAATTGATTTAACCGATATTTGGCATAGAAAAGGTGAATACGCGATAAAGTAAAGGTGTTGTTTGGGGTGATGGGTTTATAAACCGTTTTTATAGGATATCATTAATGACTAATCGAGGGTAACAATAGATGCAGGTTTATGGGGTTTTGGTCTGCGCTGAGTAGTAATAATTGAGCAGAGAATTCTAGAAAGAATTCCAGAATCCTAGCAAGTGTTTCTTTTTAATTCTGAAGAAGATTAATATTCGTTTTGAAAATTTGATTCTGTTATCTATTGTAAACGGAAGAATCGCGACGTGTCTATTTAAATATCTTGTAGACGATTAATTGAAAAAATGCCGAGTGCCGGCTGTTGAGAGAAAAGCCGACTTGCCGACTATCCATGTCACGGTGTCAGAGTACCGCCGAGCCTTATCGCGAATTCGCGCAGGCCCTTTTAAGCGCTAATTATAAATATGTTGAATTTCGAACGGCGGAACGGATAGCATGGTACGGAAGGGCTTAAAAAGGGCTAAAGGGCTTTAGATGGGGCAGAGGGAGAATTGGCGACTCGGGCGGTTCGCGCAGGGCTCGCGGTTTTCGAGTGATTGTCGCGGCACTCACGGCAGGCTGCGGGAGGCGCTCTTGGACGCTCTCTCGGCCAGTCTCGCGCTCTCGTCAGTCTCGGCTCGCGCTGTGTTCGCCGGAGGCCGCCGTTGCATACGTGGCAGGGGTACGCGCCAATCGAAAGCCGCGTGATTTCAATAGGCGTGGCTTGAAAACTCTTCCAAGAGCCAGAGTTGTGCTTCGCACTTTACGTCCGGCCGCCAGAATTTCCTCGCGGAGAAGAGGTCCCTGGTCGCGCGTGGAAACTCCTCGCCGTCCCCAGAAACACGAGCCAAGTACGTAATTTGCCGCCGCTGCCGTCGCCGCCGCCGCAGCTGCCGCAGCCGCAGTAGCCGCAGTAGCCGCCGCAGCCGCCGCAGCGAAGCACAGGCCCTTCCGCCGATGCCTTGCCGCCGGTCTCCGAAGCCCGACTTCCAAGTCCACATTTTCCGAGGCCTCTCGCCGCAGCTGCTGACTATACGTGCATGTAATTAGCGCCGGCGAGGCGTCGACTCGCTTCCTCGTCCCACCCGCAGCTGCTAGACCCGCTGACTCGACATTCGCTCCAGCTCCGAAAACTCCTCGTGCCACGCTGCCCAGCATCTACAATTACGTTGCTTCATTATCATCCAACGCTTAAAACACCGCTTACGACCACTCATCGTTCCTCGAAATATGTCAACTACCAGTTTCTCTAGCAAATATCTTAACAGCTCGTTTACCTTTGCCTAACATTGCTCCAAAATAAACTCTCAAACTCTTTCGCTTGTGCAGAAGATTGAAACAGCAGGAAAGATGGATGTTCAAACTGGACTGATCTATGTGGCAGTAGTTGTCATTTCTGCATTAGTCATTGGATTTGTTTCCGTTTTTGCCATGAAAGAAAAATCATACGAAGAAGCTATAGCCGAACAGAGAAAGCTTCCAGATGACCTTTTACTCGGTAACATTTAATACTAATTAGTATTTTATGAAAGCTAACCTTCGGTCTAAATCTCATCGTATTAACTTTTATTCTTTTTCTTTCTGTTTCTTTATCTTTCTATAGGTAAAAAAGACAAGAGTAAAGAGAAAAAACATAAAAATAAAATGGGAAAGAAAGTGAAAGAAAAGAAGGAAGATAAAGAAGAAAAGGAAGAAAAACCTGAACATGTGCAGTTTGAAGAAACGCCACAGATTTTGCCATCAGAACCTTCTTTGCAGGTAAATTTTCAAATTGTTTATCCTTAACATGAACTACTTTAGTTGCTTGTTACATTCTTCACTCTTCAGCTTAGCTTAGGTATTTAATGAAGCAGATCAGTTGAAAGCATGAATTAATTAAGATTAGGCACTTTCTCTTTGGAATTTCACAAAAATCAATCACATGTATTTAAGATTTATAGACTCCATAATAGATTTCTAACCTTTGTTGATCTTGGCATTAGACACTAACTAGCAAAATTCAGCCTTAAATTCTCATCCATTTCATGCATGAAACATGGTATGTCTGTTCACATATCAAATGTCGCACATGTAGGTCATCCAGAAGGACTTTACTACAATGTGTTAAGTTCCAGTCACTGCTCTTGTACTTAACTTTTTTTACTTTTAATACACTAGATTCTGTAATAGAAGCAGGAGTAATGTTACAAAAGACAGTCAAAGTATTAATATTCAAATTGTTCCATCACACCACTGCCTGTTGTACTCAGAGCACTACATTGTACATAGTCATTTATTTTCTACATTTATTGCTATGGTAACAAAAATTATTGTGTTTTTGTGAGTTATGAAATCTTTTAAAATTTTTGTAAAAGTTTTTAAAGCTTTTTGTTTTTAAAGTTTTTAAAGTTTTTTTATGGCTCATTTTGAATTGTAAATTTATTATGCCTTGGTAAGTTTTTTTAATCAATGATTTCAAAGTATCATTTATTTTATTTTTTTTAATATATAATGAGGCATTTTAAACTATTACAGAATATGCTTATCATTAAACAAGTGTAATGCAAGAGATAACATATTATTACTTAATTTTTATCAATGATATTAAAATAATGGAGATAAAAAAAATATTTTTGAAGAGCTTTATAACTTCAATTTGTTAATTTCAGGTATTTTTGCTTGGCAAGAGGTCATAAAAAAACAATCTCTAAGGTGAAAAAGTAAATTATTAAACTTTTGACCAAGCATTTGATATTGTTAAATAATGCCACAATGACATTTTTCATCAGTTTATTTTTCATTGTTTATAAATTATTTTTTTTAATTTTAAAATTTCGATATATTTTTAAATGAAAATTTTAAAAGACCAATTGGCTTAATTGAACAAATGAGAAATAAAAGAATTTATTTGTGATTAATTAATTTATTTTATTGGAAATGACGAAAATTTGTGGCTTTGCTTGTTAATCTTCATAATTAAAAAAATTAGTACCTTTTGCATGATAAAATGAAATAAATACTTAACAAAGAGTTTATATTATGCATTAATTAATCTCTGCAAATTGTAGAAATTCATTTTTTAATTTGCACATTTGATTTTCTCAATACCGCTTAACATTTGGAAATCTATCTGTTTTTTTTTTTTTTTTTTCAATGAAATATTAGGAGAATGGCAAAAGCGGTAAGAAGAAAGGAAAAGCTGAAAAAGTAAAACCCATCCTTGTGAATAAAGATGAGCCTGTGGCTGTTATCAATGAGCCTACCCCATTGCAGTCTACTCCCTCACAGGAGAGCAATCACTTCGATGTTACTCAACCAAAGGATGATCTTGAACTAATCAAAAGTCAAAGTGTAAGTCCTCCCTGGGGCTTTTGCATGCATTTATTCTGGGTCAAATGTAACGCTAAATTTATATATTATCACCTATGGTTCATTAAAATGCCTTTTTTACAATCAATTAACACAATAACGAAAGGTATTTGTAAAAATATTGAAGAATTTGAAAAATTCTGTCAACTTTTTTTCAGAGAGAAAATTTACATCAAATAAGTCAATCTGAAACAGCTGTAAACAAGTCTCCAAAAGAAACACCAACAAAAACTAAGAAGAATGTGAAGGAGAAGGACTCAAAGAAGAAGGATGACCATAAGGAAGAAAAGAAAGAAACACCATCCAATGGTCCACAGGTCAACAAGGAAAATGTTAAAGAGGTGAAGGACAAATCAAAGGAATCATTGAAGGAACAGAAGGATGCAAAGGAGCAAAAGGAAGCTATCAAAGAAACTGTAGTTCATCTTCAATCCTCTTTAAATAAGGAATCTAAAAAGATAAAGAAAAAGAAAGATAACGATATATATCTCGCTCAGTTTGGTGAGTGTAACATGAAAAATATTTTTAATGATTCAGTTACTATGCTATTTTTTGAACGGGCATTCGAACCCAGCGATAAGATCACGAAATAAAAAGTGATTCCTCGTAAAAATAAGTCCGCCGGTTAATCGGAGTTATCGCATGCTTCTTTTTTCGTTTTTTAGCGATATCTAGTGCAGTCATCTTGAGACGCGATTAAAACACGAGACTTCAATTTTGCAGAAAAATAATTTTACAGGCTACCAAATTTCAAATTAAAAAACAATTTTTTTACTAAAATATTTTTGCATTAATTGCGAATTCAGTTCTGCGATATTGATGAGAGAGAGGATAGGGGGCAAGTAAGAGAAAGTGATCAATATTCTTCTCTATAATTTAAAGCAAAGAATCGATCCAAGCGATGACCTTAAATAAGCGTCGCTATAAACGTGGATTTTTATCGTGCAACTTGGACTAAATGAACTTTTATCTGATGCATTTTTTAAAAATAATTTTTAAAAGTAAATTTGAATAGATTCGCGGCGAAGTAGCGGAGAAGTGGCGCGAACTTATTTTACGGAGGAATTTGCTCAGGTGAAAATGATACAGCTCTAGGAGCGCTGGAATGCGGCTGAGGTAGAGAATCAGTCCCCTTCCCCTTCCCTTTCCTCAGACACTTGGGTCATTGTCCCGAACAGTTAGGCTGTTTCTACATTAGGAAGAAGTAAAGAGAAATAATGGATATGGATAGATTTTTCAATGAAAATACTTTTTGCAAAATTATTAATATTTATTGTTTGATAAAAATAAAGCATAATAGTTTTAACGAGTATCTTTTTTAAATGGCAGGCGGCGATCGGGACAGTGTGAACTTTTCGTGTCTGGATAAACTGGTGCAGAATGCCGAACTGAGCCGCAGCGAGATTCAATTCCTGATCGAGAAGTTGTTAAACAAACAACAGGACAGCCCGCAGGAGCTTGCAGAATGGACAGAAAGCCGCGCTGATCCGACTATTAAGCTGAAAAAACAACTGGCCGAAACGGAAAAATCGCTGTCAATTGAGCGCGAAAAGAATGATTCTATGCAGAAAAAACTAACAGGGCTGCGAACCGAGCTGAACAGCGACAAGCAACGTCTTCGCCAGCTCGAAGAGAAGGCCAACGAGGTCCAACATCTGCGAACTCATATACAGAGCATTCTCGACAGTCACGTCATCGAGAAGCAAGAGGCAAATCGACGAATCGAAGAGCTCGATGCTAAGATAACCGAAGATGCTGTTGTAATACAAAAGTTACAAGAGGACCAAGGACAACTACAAGCTCTGCAGCAAGAGCTTGATGCATTGCACAAACAGTCAGCAATACAACTTGAGAACGAGAACTCTTTGAAAATTCAGCTTGAGGAAAAGCACATTGAATTACAACAGACATGTGAGAGTAGCAACCGTGAACTAGAATTCCTAAAGGTTAAAGTAAGGAAAGCCGAGAAGCAACTTCAAGATATGCTTCGTCGATTTGAGGTAAGAAAAAACAATTATTCTTTTCTGTCTTTTGTCTTTCTTCGTTTTTGTTTTCTTATTATTCAATGTTCTTTTCTTTAGGAATCTGCAAAGTCATGCAGTGAAATGGAAAACAAAATTTCTGCTACACTGAATCAAGAGCAACAATTTAGAGATGAAATAAACTACTACAAAAATGAATTGAAGTCAGCCCAAGAGGAAGCTAGTAAGGTAGCATCTTTAAACGAACAATTAAGTAACTTACAAGCTGAACTGGCCAAGCAAAAGTCTGAACTTTCTGCCTCTTCAATCGAGAAAACAACTACCCAGCTGACTGAATTGCGTTCTCAGTTGGACAAAAGAGAAGAAGAACTACAACAAGCTTTATCTGAAATAAATAATCTTACGACAGAAATTACCAAAGTTCGAAATGAATTGGAAGAAAATCAAGTTGAATTGACTAAAATTCAGGAGGGTTACAAATTGTCTCAAAAAGAATTGTCTGAATGTCAACAGGAATTAAGAGACACCTTAAAATCTTTAACACAAACTCGAGCAGAAATAAACAAATTGAAACAACAGGAAGAGAATAAAATCGTTACTGCGCGGGTAAGTTCTAAATCATTCTCATGCTTATTTGAATATTAGAAATAGTTCGATAAAAAAAAATATTATGCTATAAATATTATTAGGTTGAAGATGTTGCAGAGCTTCAGAAACAAATTCAACAACTTAGAGAGAAAAATGAATCGCTTACTTCACAGTTAGCTATTAAAGAACGCTCGGCAGTAGATGGTCGAGAAAATGGAATTGAGGAAAAAATTCAAAAGAATAACATTCAGATTGACGAAAGTATAAATCTGTACGTTTTATTACAAATTCAATTGACACCATACTGTTACTTACTTAATACTCAAATGTTTTACTTGTTGCCTTTCTAGATTAGCGCAAAAGGAAGATCAGTTAAAATCATTAAGATCACAAGTAGAATCTTTAAGGAGTCAAATCAATGACGAACGTAGCATTTCATCCAGATTACAAGATGATTTGGAGCAACAAAGATCAAAAAATAATGTAAGTTTTAAATATTATTAAAAACCAGTCTCTAATAAGATTAAATTTTCTGTTGCTTCCATCACTTTGTGTAATTTCTTCATGTAAATTAAAAAACTGATTAACCACTTATTAACTTCATGTTAATAAAATCATTAACTTTTTTATTATTGTCGCATAAAAATAATCAGATCATTTTTACGATCCTTTTTTTCCTGACCGCAGGATTTGCGAAGAAAAAATTGGAAAGTGATGGAAGCTCTTAACTCAGCCGAAAGTCGCTTAAAAAACAATTTCGGACTGAACGTAAGTTTCTTAAATTCGTTCTTAAATTGAATATTATAAGAAATATTTTTATAAGTAATATTAATTATATTTTATAAGTATATTTTTTATAAGTAATATTAATTAATTTGTTTATCGAAGGACGACGCGCGGAAACTTAAAACAGAGGAGCAAGATACCACTAAAGCTTTACTTCAGAGGATATTCCCAGAGATTAAGGTAACAGAAAAGTCGCACGATCAATGGATAAAAGTTTTTGAAGAACAGGTACACAAAACTCTGAATAAGTTAAAAACCGACACTAAAGCTGAGGATACGTGCTCAGAACTCGAAAAGACCAATAAAAATTTGCAAGCCATGGTAAATCACTACAAACAAATTATCGATGATACGGTAATTATAACCCTGCTTACGTTTTCTTATAAATCCTTTAAACAAAATTAAAAAGAGCATTAAAGTGTTAATATTTTACAGGAAGGAATGTTAAACAAGTTACAAAGTCACATTGAATCTGAAGAAAAACGGTGGCAAGCACAACTTCGGCAAAAGGAAACTGAAGTTTCTAATCTTAGGGTAGAAATTCATAGTCTTCAAAATAAAACAACTAATAATAATGAGGTGATTATGATATTACTTAATATAAACAAGTATATTTTCTCGGTTTTATGACTTTTCTTCATGTAGACATAATTTGTAAAAAATGAGTTACGAATTTTTATAGCTTCAACAAAAAGTGGCAGAATTGGAGTCAAGATTGTCGGAAAAAGAGTCGTTAAAGGTAGGAGGAATCAAGTCTGAAGCTCAATTAGGTCGAGTTGAAAGTCGCGTACCAGACTTCTCGGTTGTGGAGAAACTTCAGCAGGTTCGTATATAAATATTTATCTCCGAAAGAAAATTGATAATAATAACTGTAAGTAATGTAAAATTCTTCAATTCATTTAATACATTACAGGAGAACGTCCGGTTATCGCAGCAACTACAGAGTGAAATAAGCAAGCAGGCAGGATTAGCTTCACAGGTGGCTGAACTTCGCACGCTTGCAGAGTCTACAGAGTCAAGTTTAACTGAAGAAAAAAGAAAAAATGATCTATTACAAAAAGAAATGACACAGTTAAAGGTAGAAAATTGAATTGATGTTTTTAAAGCTAACGTACGCTGAAACGTTTGATTCTAATTTGCAGAGTGAAGTCTGTGGTGGTAGCAGTAGTTCAGATCAATCGACATTAAACGGTCCGCCTGCCAGCGATTCTCTGAAATCCGAGGTTAGTATCTCTACAGAAAATCAGGACAACATTAAAGAGTTGCTTTTCTAAACAATTTAATAGCATGAATATTGATACATAAGCATCAGCGATTTCTCATACGTAAACGGGTGTCCTTGATAAATTTAAATTTGATTTAACAAACGAACGACACTGCTAGTTAATTTATCAGAATGTCAAATGCATTATTATCCCGATAATATTAAAATACGCTTCATAACAAAGTCGCTTATGAGTAACTAATATCTCTAGAACTGATAAGTCAGTAGAATTAAAAGTTTTTTAACGTAACTTCTCTTTTTATTTAAAAAAGTTTATATTAAATTTGACGATTTATAAAAATCAAACATTGACTTATCACAGTTAGAGAGAGTTTATGTTCATACATTGGGTCTGAACATTTAATAATTCATACGTCAATAATACGCAGCCAACGCTAGGAACGCAATGTCTGATAGATGCCTTAGAACAAACCCTCCTCAAGAACTCTGAGCTTGAAAATTGTTCCTTAACCAAACCGAACAATTCGGCTGAATCTCCGCAAGATAACGACGAGAGCTCCCATACCTCGAAAATTGCTTCCGATTTTTGTAACACGACCGATAAAGTTTTACAAAATAGCTGCAATCCTTTGAATGGCCAGCAGCATAAAAAGCACAAGAAAAAACGGAAGGTAAACCCCGACGACAACTTTCCAAACGTGTCAAATTAAACTTCCTTTTTTGTATAATTCGTTCAATTATTACTATTGTTATTCTTGCACTAATACATTAATTAATTGAGTTCTATTGTTATTCAGCAACTATTGTTTATTAATAAGTGAAAAAGTTGCTAAAAATCTTTGTTTTATTTTACAATTGTTCGTTATAGTAGTTGGAAAGTCTTTAAGTAGAAAGTTTTTTGTTATTGGGAATCGATGTAGTCGTCAAATAATCAAGTAGTTTACACACGGCTATATTATTCAAATCAAACATTTTTTTAAAGACTCGACACCTGAACGTGAATGTCCAACTTTTCCCCAGTGTTTGTCCTGTTAAATGAGAAAAATACAGACGGTGATGGTTAAGCTGATTTGTTAGCTAAAAGTAAGTATATTTTTCACAAAATGGAAATATGGAAATATTGACGAATACTGATCATAATATAACGAAACATAATAGAGCTCTATATAAAATTTTGTGAAAAATAGACATAAACTTTAAAAAAGGAAGAAAAAAAAGCATAAGTGTGAGGTATAATAATTAGTGTATTAAGTACTTGTTACAGCAGTGCTATCGTTCAAAATCTATAGAACCATTGTGTTTAGCCTAACGTTTTAGCAATAATGTGTCTATTGTGTTTTGGTTGTTCTGACAGTCCGCTAAGAAACCCATGGCAAAGAGGCGCAGATTCGCAGGTATGCATAAAAAACCAACATGTGATTCCATGAAAACGTTAGCTCTTGCCTTTTTTACTGAAAGGATCGGTTTTTCGTTAGGCAGCTAGTTGTCATTTTTTTTCCTTTTTTTGTCACCTTTGGATTATGTTCCGTTTATTTTTTTTATTCAATGTCCATTAACGTCCTGTCATTGAAAATTCATTCACTTAATATGCTCATTCTAGTATTTCCACAAAATAGACATTTTGCCTTGTTATTCATGCCTCATCAAGTGATTTTATGCAAGGTTTATCATGGGTTGATTGAAGGTATTCAAGCTACTCTCTTTTACTTATCGGATTTATTTCATCCAATCGATTAAAAAAATTTATTTCAGTATTAACAAACCTCGTGTAAAAAAAATAATAAAAACCTTATTAACCAGTTCCGATTGCGAATGTCATAACTAATCTTTTATCCTTTTTTTGTCACTTAATTTTGAAAACAGAAAAGAATTTAAAAAAGAAAGAAAAAAGCGAGAGTGGCTTCGCTTATTTTGTATAAAGAGAAGCGAGCTTTAATCATTAGTTGTGGTAAATTATCTTCTAATGTAAAATAGTACCAGCTTTTGTCACAGTTTACATTAGAAGGAGTTTTGAGAAAATACATTTAAAGTTAGCAAAATTAGCGTATAAGGGCAGCCAAAGCAAATAACACTAAAATGGTTCAAGTGTAAATAAAATAAATAAACTAAATTTAATCAAATTTAACCATTACGATTAATCAAGCAAGCACTTATTACAAAATTTCATTTTCAGTAGCACAAACACTGAGGTAAAGGGTTCAAAGCACATTTTTTTATATTTCATTAACTTGAACGAAACAATTTGGAGGTATTACGAAATAGTGTACCATGCACCAATATATAAAAACTCATATATTATAACAAATAATTATTTGTTTAACTAATTGACTCTCGTGGAAGTGTTTTAAACAATTTCAAGTATATGAACAATGTTTTTTTATTAATTGTTAAGAGAAAATGTTTAAAATATTACTGCCAGAGTAGCTTCGGAGCAAAATCGGGCTTTTATCATTATTCGTTTTATTGGCATTTCCATTACACTTATTTATTAAGTCATATTTGAAATTTTATTTTCAACCTACGCGAAGACGCGCTTTGAAAAGTTTTCAAGCGTCTTCACGTAAATTATCAACTTTGTCAATGTATCACTGGGAAGCTGTAACTTAATTTACTTCATTTGACTCGTCCAATAATGCTCATGATTTTTATCATGTTTTAGCTTTTTTCCCATGTGTTGCATTTGTATACGTGTAAATGTTGTAGTTTTGTGTTGCATCGTGAAAGTTCATGTTGTACTGGCTTGCATTTAAAAAAAGTTAAATAATAAGAACAAACTCACTGGCTAGAACGGAGGCTATTTAACTTTTTACATGTGTGCCTTGGTAATGGTAGTATTAAGATTTAATTTTCAGGAGATTTATTTAAAAAGGAGTAAGAAAAAATGAAAAGTGAACCGTCAAAGTAAGCCGTTCAATTTAATAAAATAAATAGAAAACAATTAAAAAATATCAGAACGGATTGCTTTAATGGGGAATTGAAGTGTTATCTAAAGATAGAAGTTTAATTAATAATAATAATAAATAATTTCAGGGTGGTTCCGGAAAAAAGTAACTTCGAAGAACAAATTACGTTAATGAAAGTGCGAAGAAGTGCGAAGAAAGAATGGGAAATGCTTTATGAAGGGAGTCGAAGATAAATGTGTCAAAGGCATGCAAGCCCATGCTTGGGTTACACAGACGGCAGACTTTGCTACTAAGAAGACTAATATAATTATTGAAATACTACGGATAATGTTTATTATAAAAATATCATATTTTATTATGTGGATGAAATATAAACAATTAAACACGTAGTTAGTAAAAACAAATAAGATTGGAGAAATATTGAAAAATGGTGTGTGTAATGGTTACAGTAATAGATGTAAATGACTATTCATTCGAGATGTAAACCGAATATGTTACGTGTTAAAGGGCAGTCTGCATTTTTCGAGAAGAGATTATTTTTTTGTTATATAGAAATCAAACGGTCTAAAGAGTAAAGCTTATATATACACTTATATATAACTTGATAATTTGCAATCAATTTCAACGAAATGCACCATGATAATGTCCTTTTTATTAAGGATTAGGTACGAAATAAGTGAGCGAAACGATGATTTTTTTAAACGAGCAACCGAGTGTTCGTGATATAGACGATTTTAAGTAAATTTTAATAATAAAAAAAAAATATTTAAACAAATTGTATCATAATAGAAATCCGCAAATGAGATATGTCTCGGGCAGTAAAATCAATTTGTATGCGAAGAAAAAAATTTAAATCAAGTATGTGCAATAATAACGAATAAAAAGAAACTTTGTTAAATTCTTGAAATATACGACAGATTTTTGTAGATTTTTTAACGAAAAATTATTTATTATTAAGATTTATCATCATTATCAATTTTATTTGCATGTCTTAAACAAAATAATGATAATGATTTAGTAACTTATTTTAATTATTCTTTTCCAACTCTTCAGTTATTCATATTACTCTTAGGTGAAATATAGTTTTTTTTAATAATCTATTGCTTTCTTATATCAAAATTTATCGTGTAAAAGATTCATTAATTTTTACAAATAAATTATTTTTTAATCAACCCAAAGTAAGAAAAATAATGTTTATTTAAACAACTTTATCTGTACATGTTTTGTATTTACAAATAAATCTATGCTTTCTTTTTTACTAAATTTTCAAAAGCAATTTTCTTACAAAATATATAAATTGCATAGAAAATTTTTATTGAAATTTTCATAAACAAAATAGTAGTAAAAGTAGACCATGTCTTGTTTATTTTAAGTACCCACAATTTGCATTAACTTAAACTTAAGTGACTTATGATAATTTATATAATTTTTTTAGTTTTACTGCTTCAACGTATATAAAGTTTTAAAAAATAAACGATTTTCATATCTTATAAAAAAGTAAGAAGTTTGTTTTTAATCCTTTTCAATGGAATGTAAAATATTAAATTGATCTTGATATTTATTTAAAAATTGGATGATTTTATAAAGATTATTTTTTTACATTTACAGATTCATATTTAAATAATATTTAAAGTTGAGTGATCTTACTAATAATTCCAACAATATTCAAACAATTAACATATTAAAATGGCGAAAACTAATTGATGTCAAAATTTTTAAGTATTTCTTAAATACTTTAATTTTTGCTTAACATTTGTATGTACCAATAGGAAATCATTCTGAATTTTTGTTTAGCTTAAATATTTATAATTTTATTATAAACATATTTTAAAATAATGTAAAATAAAAAAATTGCCTTTGACATTGATAACCAATCTTACTCTAAAAATTTTATATATATATACATTAAATTTTGAAATTGTAAGTTCAATTGTGCATAGTTTGAAGAAAACCAAGAATATAACTTCCTAAATCTTCATCTTGATTGGTCCAGGAAACATATACACTTTTTTGATCATCTTCATCTCCTTCTACTTTTACTAAGACAGATTCAACTGATATGGAACAATCTTGGAATTTAATAGTCCAGCCAGTTAATCTTTCTTGTAGTGGTTGCAATAATTTCCTAGCTGTTGATTGTGCTGGTCCAGCATCGTGTACTTGAACAGTTGAAGTGAATCTCACTACATGCTTTGGAATTCCTGCAGCTTTTGCAACCTACAAATATAAAAATTTTTCATAAAAATGTTCGAAAACATTAATTATTTTAATTTGAACAAATAATTTTTATTTACCTCTTCAGCATCAACAAGGCAGATTCCATCTTCTCTGCACATCATTATGCTGTGTAGTAATCTCCGTCTTTTAGGGTCTGGAGGTAGAGCAGAATATAATTTTGCTTCAGATTTTAAAAGAGCTAAGGAAGCATCAACAGGCACTTTCGATGATGTAGTAATTATGCAGGTTTCACCATTTGCTGGATTAAAACAGTTTATTTTAAACTCTTGCTTTATTTTGTCTTTCAAATATTCCATTTTAGCAAATTCTCCATGAACAAGCATCACATTTTTTGGCTCACAGTATTGTATTAATTGCATAATTCCTTTTGCATCAGCATGAGCAGAAAAAGACATGTACTCAACAGCCATTTTTACTTCCACTATCTGTCGGTTTTCAAATTCAACCCTTTTAGCACCATTTAAAATTTTATGACCTACAGTTCCTTGTACACAATAACCAGGCATAATGACCATATTAGCTTCATTAGGGGCCCATTTTTTAAAGATTTGCAGAGATAAACCTGCATGTAACATGCCAGGTGTTGCAAACACTACCATTGCTCCTGGATTATCAATATAAGACTTATCAAATGGTTTAATATGCTTGAAATCAAACATATTTCTCTGAACAAATGTTTTCTTGATTTTCTGATTAGTCCAAGTTATAAACATTTTATAATAATTGTTGGCTTTTTCTGTTAAACCAAGAGCAAAGTAAACAGGAACTTTCAGATTCATTCGTTCCCAATATGTTTCTAATAATATACACAATTCTTGGGCTCTACCAAGTGCAAATACTGGAATCAGTACTTTACCACCTTTATCAATGCATTCATGAACTTTTTTGAGGAAATCTCTTTCACGACATCTTTTTGAATCTCTTATTGTTGTAGCATAAGTAGATTCAGAAATAAGGATATCCGGTCTACATTTATCTATCCATGCAGCACCTAAATGTCGATCTGGTGTCATGTTGTAATCTCCAGTATATACAATCGATTGAGAACCAACCCTTACCCAAAACATTGAAGCACCAAGTACGTGTCCTGCATAATAAGCTTTTATTTCTAATTCTGAATCAACCATAACAGATTGATGTAAAGTTACTGCAACAACTTTTTTCATGCAATCTTTGATCATTTGTGAAGTAAAAAAGTTGCTTTCTCCTTTGCGCTCTACTGCAACTTTCCTCATGTCTTCCAAAAGAATAGGTGCGATAGCTTTTGTTGGATGAGTCATATAAATAGGACCAGTATACCCCACCTCAAGAGAATAAATTAATTATTTTTAAACTGTCAATTACAAAAAAAAAATATTTACATATAAAACTTACCATTTCTGTAAAGTATGGAAGAGCTCCACAATGATCTAAGTGAAAATGTGAAATAATAACGCAATCAATATAATTTGTTGCTGGTCCTTCAGGAACAATATAAGAGAAATCTGGAAATCTTCTTTCATCATTGAAACCCATATGCATTCCACAATCGAGCATAATATTTTTTCCACCCATTGTTACAAGAATACAACTCCTACCAACATCTTGACCAGCTCCTAAAGGAGTTACTTTAATATCTGGCATTTTATCTGTTTTCAAAGTCACGCTTCTGAAGGCGCGCTAGCTCTACTAGGAATCAATTCCAAAATTCGTGTCGAATTAGTGGTTGAAAGAACTTTTGTTAAGTTTCGTTAGACACTCTTTTCTCTATTGGAAATTGCCTCTCTCTCCCGCTCGACTTAAAATCACCTTAAATTTGTCTTTAACACATTGTTTATAATTCGTGTATATTGTGTAAGCAAATCAACTTAACCTTCAAATTCCTTATATACGTAACCGTGAAAGAAGTAAAGAGCAAATAGAAAAGCGTGAAATCAAATATAAAGAGTGTATAGTGATAGCATGAAAATGTTGTTACATCTTTAAAAGCAACTTAACATTTATCGTATAATCTTGGAAGAACTGCAAGCAAAATTCGAAATCTCCATCAACTAGTGTGTGGGTGAGTGGATATGTCAGGGCGCCGCCACGCCGGTAAAAATAGTAACTGCTTTAACATTATAGGTATATGTACAATAAGATATTTATAAGATTGAGAATTTGAGATATTGCGCGAATGCGCAGGTTCGTCGTTCACGGTTCAATTAGTGCACTTGAACCATGGGATGAAGTAATTGTCGCTAAATTAATGTAAATATGAATAGGAGAAGAGAAAAAAGAAGCATAATAGCCAATGACATTTTCCACCTTTTATTCGTAATATTATAATTGTAGCAATTAATATCTCTATTTTATTTACATGTCACTGTATGATCCGTTTCTCCTTGGTAATAGGCAATTTTAATGTAATGCGCGACTATAGAATATACGCACTACCCGACTTTTTAATCTCTTCTATTACCTTTTTTTTCTTTATACGCGTGCATTCATTTTACGTGGTATGTTAGTGTACATACCCAAGGGTACAAGTATAAGGGGTGTACGTGTATTGCACTTGTATTTATTGTGAGTCTAAACGTGTTATTGTAGTCGAGTATAACGTAGTACTTTTTAAAAAATTATTCGATGTGTCAGAACAAAATCCTACGTATTATTATGTACATTACATTATATAATATGCTAATTTAATTCGCACGTAAACAAACGAAAAATGCAAACTGCACTCAACAATTACATCATTTTAACAAAAGCTTTCTAGAATTATTACATTATTTTTCAACCAAACGGGCTGCTGTATCACTAGGTATTTGAGTATTATTCGTTAATTTTTCATGCTATAACGGAAAAATGTAGGAAGCTTGAAAAATCTTTACCACTATTAGATTCGCATTGATATGTAAAAAATCTAAATATACGCAGTGCTTTATTACTTGGTTATTAATTGTCCTTTCATAATTTATAAATAAATCATTGATTTCTTTATTTTCACGTAGAATTTTATTGTTACAAGTCAGTTTTAAACAAAAACTTTCATTTATATTATGCTTTATTCGATCTTAATAAACAGTCATAAAAATGAGAAAAGACTCATAGAAAATGTGACATACTTACAAAATGAATGAAGCTAACGATACGCATGTCAAAATGATGATAGTTTTTTCACTTTATATAAATAAATTGACGATTGTACAGCAATAAAATGTTCACCTTCGCATTTCGCATCACATCGATCGTATTTTTTTTTTTCGCTGCTAACAAAAGTATCATCTATTACGAATATAATTTCTATGTATATGTATATAGTGCATGATTTTTTCATAACTGTACAATGTAAAATATAATTTCATCTAAGCTAGCAACTCCGGGTACGACTGAGCGCATGATTTAATTCTCTTTTTTTATTTTTCGATAACAGCTGACAAAAGGCTCAGGTGATATTAAGAAGACCTTCAAAATTCAGAAGCGAATTAAGTTGGAAAGTAGGAAAACCCAAACGAATGAAAAAGAAATATATCTTTTGCCTTATAAGGTCTTTTTCGCTACGTTAAATCTGGCTTAAGTATTTTCCACTTGTTACACCATATGTAAAGTTATGCATGGTTAAGTGACGTATAGAGTTATGTGTATAGATCTTTTTTTTCATAGATACCGCATAGAAGTTAATTAGTATAAACATCAGTTTTTCAGTACATTGAGGGATATGCAATTAGAAGATGCGATGCACCAGCGAGAAACTTTTCATTGACGGTAAAGATTGCAAAGGACAAGTGTCTCGACGATAATCGACGGCAACTCAGCCACGAAATGCCATTAATTTTATAAAGGATCGTTTTTTACATTCTCTACACCACATATTGAATAAGATTAACATGTTCCGATTTATCCGTTTTACCTATCTTGCGGCAGTTGATCAATCAGCAGTCGGCGTTTATAAATAAATTACTAAAAACATTTTTTAAAAACCCTTTATCAAACGACGTTACATCTTTGTTTTGCTTGAAAACTTTCTACTAGGTATGTAAGTTTAACTTTTTTTCTGTAGCTCTACCATGGGATGGCACCATGTCAAATAATATGCCAAAAAATTTCTTGCGTTGTCTTGTATCTTTCTGTATATAGTTCAAAAGGACAGAATGTCCATATAATATGTATGAATAGATAAATAAACCGTAAATTACAACGAATTAGAAATAAAATATAACGAAAGTCTTCCTAACAAATAAGGAGCGTGAATTTCTTTTTAGTAATCAAGCGTTTTTTGTTTATTAGACTGCTTTTTTTTTTTGTATAAAAACACTATGTGTCAAACTGATTTGAATAAAAGTTTTTGAAAATTCGGTGCAGCTTTGTAACTTTAAAAATCACGATCATTTTATAATATGTGTTATTAGAATACTTTAGAGATACTTGTTTAACGAACGAGCAGTTTTAAGGTACCACTTACTGAACAACGCGAAACTTGTACAAGTGCAAAGTGTGCAACAATAGAAATTTTCAGAAGAAATATTGTGTGTTAAGTAAATCTTTTTTAGTATGTTTGGTTTGCAATGTTTCGAAAATCTTAACTTTTTCCTAGAGAGAAGAGTTATTAAGGACATTAAATAGTATGATTTCAAACATGAAATAAACAGGTTTATAGAAAAATCCTTCAGGCAATAAATTTTCAATAGCAAAATAACTTATTGTACTTGTTCGTTAGTAAAACGTATTTTTTTTATTGATATGCGAGTGAGACGTGTCCCTGTGTTTTCTTATTTTGTTTTCTTATGTTTTCTTATCTTCAGGGACACGTCTCGAGTGAGACGTGTCCCTGTGTTTTATATTTCTTTGTCATTGTATTTTTTTTTAATTCAAACTATTTGACTTTTCTTGCACATCGAAGCGTAACTTTCAAGTATTGTAATTTAACTTTCATTTTAAGTGACATGATTTTTATAAAAAAATCTTGACACCAATATCGATTATAAAACAATTATTTTTTTCTTATTTTTATCGATTAGACAAATGACAGAGTCATACAATTGCATCTAGACCATTACTTTTTGGACAATTAAATGCTATTTTAATCTATGTAACTACAAATTTTTTTTTGCAATTATAAAAGCTTTAAAGCTCTTTCGGTCATTTGTCTTGACAATTTTCTAAAAATATAAATAACGACTTCTTATAAAGACAACATCTTCCATTCAACTTTTTTTTCTTTTTCTTTTCACTTTTTGCTCAAACCGCTTGCACGTTTAATCAATTATTATTGCTTGGACAAATTCGTTATTATTTTTTTGTTCATGTCTTCAAAACTTATGTAATTTATTATATTTATTATGTAAAATGTGCAAGCTTTCTATCGCTACTTAAATTAAAAGTGGGCTAAATTTAAAATAATTTAAGCTATTATCGATATCGTCGATTCCCTAAAAATGAAACTATCAACAAATCCTTCATAAATAAATTAATTCTTCTAACAAAAATTATATTTAGAGACATCTAGTTGTCTTTAGACGTCTGAGTACATCTTTAAATTCTTATAAAGTAATTTTCTAATTTATACGCATTTTTTTTATTCTGATTTAGTGTAATATTATCATGTTTTTATTAAGTTGTCCTAACATCACTAAAATTGTAATGCTAAGATTTTTTACATACTTTTGAGAAAAAAACGTTGTTTAAAAATTATAAGTTTAAGTCAACTTTTTTTATACATAATTGCATTAGTGGTTAATGCGTGCAGTCGGCGTTCGTGCACTGGAACAGTTCTGACTTACTCGCATAAATTTTCCGTAAGTAATATGTTTTTAAATTCGCCTGTACTAACCTTGGACTGGCAATATTGCATTCATATTTTATTTGCGTACGATTGTGTATATGAATGTATGTATACGTGTCCGTGTGTGGGTGAGTGCACATAAGCACTACAGATGCAGAACTTGACCTTATTACAAATCATTAGCATCATCGCTTAAAACAGCATTTACTTATACTTATTTAATAGTGTAGTTTCGATATACTTTATGTTATGTATTATTTATGTTTTGTTTCGTAGATCGTTACGGATATTTCAAATAACCATTTATTCCTTCTTACTATTTTTTTCGCATTAATAAAATCTAAAATTCAATAAACAATGTACACATATAACACAATTTATAAATAGTTTTATATATCATCTATACAACAATAAATGCCATAATTATTAAATAGGATCGTACGCACCGCATTTTACGTAATCTCTGTAGTTTCAATGCTTTGTTGTATACATTAGGTTCCGCCGATAATAGCTGACAAAACCGCATATGAACACAAGCGAATGTATGCGAGTTTGAGCAAAAAGTAACTCGAAGGACCATTTTTTCGTTCTAGATAAAAAAAAGTTAATAATGCGAGCACAGAGTATTATTTTATAGTGAATAGAGTAAATGGCAATAGAAACAGCACTGAAACTACATAGTTATATGTATATACGTCTTTGTCAAACAAAATGGCCTACTTCGTCGTGAGAACTACAGGCAGCATTCATCTGTATGTATATATCCTCAGACTCAGTACATACTTTCGCGTCTGCGTCCTAATATGACTTGGTGTCCAGAGATATAGTAATACGTAGCTCATTGCACTCTCTTATCGTATTCACTTCACTATTCACTCGTTCCCCCATTCAATCTGGATCGCACGTACATCCGGAAAATTTTCTCTAATACGGCGCAATACATACTAGTATTGAGTACTTTTATACGCACGTCGTTTTTAACTTTCTAACGTTGCCTTAATTACATTTTTTCTTTCGTTTTTTTAAATATGTAACACAGTCAGTCTTGGCTTACTTCATTTTTTCCAATATATTTTACACGTACCATTCCTTAATGTCTTTGAGCTCTCGTTTTTTACCATTTTTCGCACTACCCTGGCCATTTTTCAGGCTACCATTGTAGGGTTGACCGGTGTTGGGCGCACCCCCAAGAAGCGCGGCATTCGGTTCTTGGCAAAAGCTTTTGCCCTCGTCGATCTTGTAGTTAACTTCCGGTCGACTCTTGAACTTAAGTATTATGAGTATTATTAAAACAATTGCAATGAGAGCACCGGCGATAATGCCGATAATTAACGCGGCGTTCTCTGCTGTCTCAGACGTTATGCGTTTGTTATTATTGTTATTCGTATTCTTTGGTGGAACGTTCATTACGGTATATGGAATTCGAGTGGTAGTCGGCAGTTCTGTCATTTCCGTCGTCGAAATAGTAGTATACTGGCTTGTACTGCTAGTTGTCACTTGCTGCGTTACAATGCTAAAAAAGCGAAATTCGTGACCGATTAAAAAAAGAAATGATAACATTTTGCAAAAAGGAAATCCTATTCTTTTTTAACTTACTTGGCATGACTGCTCTCTGAAATACCGCTGCTTGCATTGTACTGGGTTGACATGCTCGTATCGCGAGAGGAGGTGCTCGCTATCGTCGTGCTTGTCTGGCTGATGCTGATAGCGGTACTCGTGCTACTGCTACTGCCTGCTTCACTGCCGCTGCTCGACTGCTGGCTACTGGACAGCTGCCGCTGAGTCGTGTAGCTGACCGAGGAGCTTGAATCTGCAAAAGAGAGATGCGCAAAAGCGCCACTTCGTTATTCGCGGTTCAACAAAGTATTGATTAATTTTAAAATAAAATAAGTGAACCCGAGTTGCTTTTCTATTGGACTTCAATATTTCATGATAGCGATTGTGCGTATGGTTGAGTTACCAGGAGGGAGAGAGTAATCGATAGCGGTGGCACGTGGCAGAAAATAAAAGCTGAAAGAAACAACAAAAGAAAAGAAAAAAAATAGCTACCCGTAGCGGAGGTAACGAAGATTTCTTCGGTAGTGCCGGAGTCTCCTGAGCCCTCCTCGTTGCACTCCTCCTCGTCATCGCACGGTATATTCTTCTCTTGCATGTTAGCACTCTGAGACTTAGGTTTACTTGTCACCGGCGACTTAGTCGGGGCAACATACACCGGTGTGATCAAATCATCTGTAAGTACATCATCATTCTTTAGTTAGTCAGTTTTTAGTCAGTCAAATAAGATTTTTTCTCGGGGATTTAGGAAGCTGAAGGAGGTCGGTCCTTCACCTTTTTTTCATTCTCAGCTCGGAGATTCGGGCCTCCTAAATATGCAAATTAATTCAACTTACGATCCGGCGATCAGGAAGAGGAAAAGGTAGCGCGAGCAAAGAAAGCGAGAATTCTGGCTGAACTGAATGGGTGACGCGCCGCTCTTATACTTACCGGAACCATTTTCGAAAATAGGAGTGCACTCCTCATCTTCGTCGTCTCCGGCGCAACCACTTCCGGCCCCGGAGTAAATCAAATCGTCGGCAACTCCAGGAAATCCAGATGCCGGGGTCTATTAAAATGACACAAGCTCCAATGTATCAATGAATAATGGAAAAGATCCGGTTAATTTAATATCGTCAATTTTTTACTACCTGTTGCATTCTTTGAAGCGGAGCAGCTCGATCGGCTAAACTTCCAATTGGTAGTACTTGTGCATCTCCTTTAACGGTAATTCGACTGTCCTTTGAGGCCGCTAATTCAAAAATTCTCGCTCCATTGACCACTAGGCCAGACATTATCCCCGCGAATCCTCTATCTATTTTACCTTTGTTGCGATTCCATCTACCACCCACTTGAATTGTCGATTGACTATTAAAAACTACGTGTTGACTTCCTGCAAATATAAAGATTGTTCGCAAATCAAATTATTTATTTAGGTACTAATTTTAATTTTAATCGTTTATAAGCAGATTATCGATCTCTGTTATTTTAAGAAGAGCCAAAATGTAAGCCAAAATGTGCTGCTACAGTCACAATAAAACAAAGATCAACGTTTTTCTCGATTCTTTGTTTGACGGATGTTTTCGTTTGACCAGAGATCAGGCGGGCATGAAGAGGTAGGAGGCGGGACTTTTTCGTAAGTCTCCCCACCTGCCGTGGCATATCTCGGGAGAAACCAACTGACCATTGGTCAGTTACTACGAAGTCCAAAAGGAGAAGTACAAGCAGAAAGACATGGAGGAGCTAGATAAGAATATGGACTCCGCCTACAGAAAGCTATTTATAGCTTGAAAACTCTTGAATCGTGCCCTTTACCTTTTTAAGGTCTAAATTCCATTGGTTTTCGGAGCAGGCGAGTATGAGCACTGCACATGTCTTTAGGGACGAACCCTTTGTATCTTGTATATTATTTAAGGTGATTATATTTTTTGATACTGCACTTACTCCATTAATATGTATACATCTTTTAAATTATTGCATTTTATTTTGAGTAATATATAATTTTAATTTTGTTTATGCACAGAATAGAATTTTAACTGTCAACAATTATTTGATTATTCATTAATGTAACATAAACCATCACAAAAAACAGTTACAGTTTGTAGTAGTATATTAAATAATAAATTAAAAAAACAGTAAACAAAGATTTATGAAAGATATTTTAAGTGTTCTTAGCAGAGCTGACCAAGTTGACAGTATCCGAATATTAAAGAGAAATTTTGGATATGCAAATGGAAAGATGGCATTGATCAGGCCACCATGGACGCTTTAGAGGTACGAAAAGGGGACCCTCAAAAGATCTCAATCAGAAAAAATCGATAATCTGACCATTTTTATACTAGGCGACTAGGATCTACAGTAGCTACAAAAAACTTGTGTGACAATCACGGTATCACTATTTTTCATTTTTAACTAAAATAAGTTATTAATAAAAATGATTCAATTCAGTTTTATTGTGCTTAATAACAATGTATTAAAATGAGCATTATACTTAATAGCGAAAAATTAAATAATTTAATATCGATATATTAAAAAATATCACAACTGAAATAATAATAAAATTGGGTAATATTAGAATAGAATATGACTAATCATCTGATACAGTGAATCGTGCTGATTAATGCTATGGAAGGCGGATTATCGGAAGTAATAATTTTTGTTAAGCTACGAAAAAATGAGTCTGTCTGACAGTTCTACCAGGCAATCAGAAAGAAATAGTAGGCTTCGTTACTGAATTCAGGCTTTGTGCTTTGTATATCTTTTCCGCATTTGAGCAACTCACTTAAATTTGTAAATATGTGACAAATTAGTAAAAAATAACTATGAATAGTAAAAGTACGTGTATAACATTTTTACTTGAAACCGTAAAATGTATAAGGTATAATAGCGCAACTGCATGAGACACGCGATATTAGAATGTTTGATAAGCTGGTATAAGAGTTTAAATTTCAAGAATATGATAAGGTGTCCCATTGCTCTAATTTTAATAGGAAACAACAAACATACTAGAATTTAAAAAAATGTTTTGCTATAAAATGTGAAACTGTGTAAAGCGTAACGAAGCAAGTTATTTTATTTCTATGCCTATGCAAAAAGCTACTATCAGTTTGATTCAATTATAATATTCATTTAGTGTAAGATAAACTAGTATAAGCGATTTTTTCCATCATCTTAAATTCTGTTATTATAAATATATAGTCAAAGTAAACACTTCAATTATAATAAACTGCACACCTAGTTAAAATTAACACCTTCGTTAAGATGCTTTAATGTGGAATGCAAATTTGACATACCTATAATACCGATGCATTCTTGTGTATTATATAGGCTTGAAAATAGCGGCAAAAATGACTGAAAAAAGTCTAGTCAAAAAGACTAAAACGTTGCCTTAGATTTTAATACATAGGTAATATCTATATTATGGAGTCATACTGATAAAACGGAACACCATAATCAGTATATTCTTTAAAATCGCACGTATCGTTAGAGTCGAAAACGCAGCAGCCGTCACCCAAAAGAATTTAGGAATAATATTGATTAGTATATGGGATTAAACATGCGCCGAGCGCGTTTATATATTCATCAATAAATTTAATTTGTTACAAACTGAATGAAAAGCAACTGTTATTATACTGTTTTTAATTATTATATGCAGACCATATAGATAGTTGACGGTAAGTGCACTATAAATGAATAATTGCAAAGATGTACATCAGTATACATAGAAGGAATGAGCACTGACAAGAAGCACTTGTCGCTCGAACATAGTAAGCCCATCAGCGCAGTATAAAAAGGAGTTGGTGTGTGGGTGAAAGGGAAGGATTGAACGGGTGCAATGCCACCGCATTCCGATCTGAAGAAGACCAATAAACTGTATCATTTGACTAGGAGAGCATGCGGCCGGCGGGAGTCGGTGCCAGCAGCGCCGCAGCAACTAGACAACACTCAACAGGGCCCGACCTCCTTCTCTAGTTAGGCGCTTCAGTAAATTTTACGAAAATTTTTACGATTGCTGAATAAGAAGCGACAAAAAGTTTGCTTTCTAAGCAAAGGTTTCGGTTTTAGTAGATAAGTTTAGAAATCGCTTGTTAGTACATGAATATTCTAAAGGTGTATAGCACTTACTGTAGGATGGGAGGTGAGAATTTGTTGAAATAGTATTTTTCAAGCAATTAGCTCTTATGCGACATAATCTAAATTAATAAGTAAACTCGTAGGGTAGCATGATTAGCAGAGAGGTTGCATGACTCAAAAGAGGGTCAAGGTGACTGACTAGCTTTTTCCTGCAAGTGGCGCATTCGGTTAAAGTGGAACAGGGAAGGATAAGTTGTGCCATGGATAGCGCCCAATTTTGGCCCCCCTTCTTTTGAAAAGACAGCTTCATCGCACCTCGTGCCTTGCGCCAGCACTCGTGCGCTGGTTGCTTGTCTGCATCATTGTCGAGTCGCTTCTGCCTTTTTTGCACTTTTAATCGGTCAATTTTATTTTTTTTTACTCAACAGCTTTATCAAAGAAAGTATTATACAAGCACATAAAGTGTTCGTATGATATTGCTTTTAATATGATTAATTCTTGTACGAATGAAGGGCGACAGTGGAAATAGGCAAGAGTTCTGAAATATCTCCAAGCTTGTTGGTCTCCTAGTAACTTGGACACGAGTAGGCACTTGTCGACGAAATGATTGATAGTCGACCTTGACCGTGGCGCGCTCCCAGAGTGCGTAAACATCAGACACTGAGTGGGAGGGAAGCAGCGTCACCCGATGGCTCTCACGAAACAGCGTCGGTCGTGCCGTCAGTTCACAGCGAGGATGCGGTGGGAAAGCCGAGCATGTCTGTGGCTGGGTATGGGAAGTGCGAATGGTTCCCAGGAGGCAGTGTGGCACGCACCCGCCACCGAATATGCCAATTGCTGTGAATTCCGCCGTCTGCGCGACCCACGATCAGGGAGGCGTTGCTATTGCTTACTACTCACCTTATACTCCTTACCACTCAGCCGTCCTCTCTCTCTCTCTCTCTCTCTCTCTCTCTCTCTCTCTCTCTCGATTTCTCTCTTCCTTCCTTCCTTCCTTCCTCCCTTTCTCACTTCCTTCCTTCCTTCCCTTCCTTCCTCCGAGACTCTGCTAGCCTGATGGTTCTAAACACTTTACCTGACTCTACGGTCTAACCTCTGCAACCCCTATTGCGTAAAAATACAGATAGGTAATAGAAAAAAACCGTTAGAATTTTAAAAAGGAAACAGCGTTACTGTTCAAAGAAAAAAAAATTTAATGCGAGGGAAAATATAGGGTATAGCCTAATAGAAAAGTTTCCCAGGCTTAGAATTCTCAGGGTGAAAAAGTTTCCCTCGTCATGAGTGATAACATGAATATTGGGGTCGTTGGACGAATGTCAAGCGTGAGAAGATATTGAACTTGAAAGTGAGCTCTGCAACGAGAATATCAGGCATGTATCAGGCAAACGGTGGCTTAATAGCTGACCTCTTACACATAAAGCACTATCGGTTGCTTAATTAGCTCGATGTAAGATCAGTTGATATGGTTATTTTATAACGAATCACACGTAAAATGCCATTATTTATTATCAATATGTGATATATCAGTATTTTACGCTGATACGTTATAAAATATTGATTCTAACGAGTGCAGTTGTCACTCTTGCTTTGTACTGACACCAAACTCACGTTCTTGCCTTTATAGCGAAAAGTATTGTAAGTTCACGGCCTCAAGGCTCTATGTAGTCAAGGAATAAAACATATTGAAATGATACAAAGAATAAAATTTAATAATTAAATTAATAACTACATAAGTTTACGATTGACCTATGGATCCTTCAGATGGTATTTAAAAGAAAATTGATAGTAGATTTACAAGGGAGCGCAAATTATGAGAGAGAAAGGGAGAGCGGAAGAGAGAGAGAGAGAGAGAGAGAGAGAGAGAGAGAGAGAGAGAGAGAGAGAGAGACTATAGTGTGTAGAGTTCCTCAACGGTAAGCTTGCGAGGGCTAAATTGGTTGAATTCCGGGAGACCAACTTTTGCCGCCTGGTCTCCTAGTCAGGCTGGGAATCGGTTTCCCCCGAAGCTGTCAAGATTCTCACGATAAGGCCGCAGGAATTTCACGAGATCCAGGCCTGAGTCTTCCTGTTTCTCGCGCCGGCCAATCTCAGCTATTCGAGCCTCGTAGATTTGATTATTTATGGAAATGTCGCTGGACACCGAACATCGTCGAGTAAATTCCCGTGGGAAGCGGCAAACCGACGGGATGTGTCAAAGGTGTAATGAAGTATTTGAGAGCGACGGGAACTGTCCCACGCTCAAGTCCCATACAGTGTTGGATGGGAATTTTCGATAAATTTGCGAATAAACTTGTAAGTTTTCACACTCCCTGTCAGAATTTGGAGATTGCTTGGCCCTCAAGAGCATGGGAGAGATGATAGGCTTGGGATAGCGATCCTCCCCAGTAAACCTTCGGGAGATAAGACTTCGGCTCAGAAGGCGGAATCTCTTCACAGCCAATTAAATCGTTCCCACGGGAGCAAACCGTGGGAGAGTCTTTGGGAACGCGAGAAATTGAAACCCTGGATGGTTAGGACTCCATGTTGCTTTAAGAAGTCGCCAGAGTCCAAACTATTTTCGCCCGGTTCTTTAAATAACTCTGCTCAATTTTAAAAGTTCCATGTTGCTCAAACCTTGGACACTCTGACATCTTTTTTTACAATCGCCAATATTATCATTTTAATTTATTCATTCCCTACTTAGTAGAAAAATCTTATGACAGAAATTTTACGAATAATAACAAATTTATAATTAGGAACACACATGAAATAAAAAATTTCTAATAAAAAAAAAGGATGGCAAGACAAGAAGGCGAAGCGCGCACGAGTACGTTAGAGACGCGTGAGAACTGTGTGAGGGCTCGTGGGAAAACCGCGAAGGCGCATGGCGCTTCTGGTATCAGGAGAGCACAATCACCGAAGAGTTTGTCTTACTCTCCCTTTCGTACCCTTTCAGATACTGCAGTCACCCTATACATACCCCTACCTTGTAAGTACTTATTCGTAAAAAAATTAAATGCCATCCTGAAATGGAACTTTTATTTCTTTTTTATTAATACTTCAATACAAAATAATAAAAGTGTAGAGCTTCAATCAAGAGTAATATTTAAAAAGTTAAGAAATTGAGAGATCGATTTACATATTTTTGTTGATGAAACTAGCTGATAAGTTCTTGCAAAGAAATACGAAAAAGGGAATGGCGGTTGTCAAAGATTCGAGCGGTTGGAGAAAGCGGATGAAGCTACAGCGTGAGAACTTGAATCCCATGGTGAATCTAAAGCGAGTGAGCGCAGTAGGGATACATAAGAGAAAGAAGGTACTGCATTCCTCTGACCTTGAAGGGCTGTACCTTTAAATATTCCTCACTCCTTTTATCTTTCCTTTGGCACTCTCCTTCGTGCTTTCTTTCGCACTCGCTTTCTTACTCATTGCACACTCCCTTCGAAAGGGGAATTTCTGCGCAATTTGAAGAGGATAAAGGAGAAGAGGGAGCAAAAGTAGAAACTGCTCTACTTCGTTAGCAGGGCAACATGTTCCTTCGGAGCAAAAGGCCTAGGGCTTAAACCGCGCTGATTTCCTCTATATAAATCGATCAATGGGCAATTTCATGCTCAATTACACATTTCTATTTAAGAAAATTACTTTTGCAAACTCAGTTCGTAGGGCTACAGAACATGTGAAGAGTCATCAATTGCAATATTTCTAAGCCCTTTTATTTAAAATTTTTTTGCAAGTAAATTTTATCTGCCTTTTGTCAAAAGTCACAATTGCATAAAATTATTTATTTAAAAAATATATTGTAAACTTAATAATTCAATGTGAGGGAAGAAGACATATGAAAAGATCGTGCAAGTTAAAAATTGAGAGCAACGAGTGATGAGATGTTGCAGTTTCGAGGAAGCTGAGAACACTTTTAACCAGGAAAGTAGGTTCCTTCGAAGGTCTTTGAAACTCTCCAATTTGTCTTCACAAATAAATGCGCATTTTGTGGTGGCCCTGCAATCAAAACTAATTTTACGGTACTTGAACTTCTATTCAACGAAATGACTTTTGTAAACAACTTTCGCAGGGTAGTAGGAGAATCATGGAAGTAGGATACCTGCAGAAATAAGAAGATTGACCAGTCCCTTCGTAGATCCTTTGGAGGGATAATGACCTGAACTAAGCTTTTACCTTTAGTGGTAGGATGATTATGACACCATTAAATTCTCTATTCATAAAAGTCAACAAAAGCAACAGAAATCTCAGGAAAACAGAACGGCAGAGCAACACGAAACAATATTTGTTTACAATATACGTTAAACATTAAACTAATAGTTTTTCTTAATGTATATTATACAACCTAAAAGGATCTCATTCATCTAATTGTTTCTTTCATCTGTTTTTTTCTATCTTTTGATTAAATTTTGTTTAACAAAGAAATGTGCTAGTATATTAGATTTGACTAGACTGAACCACCAGTTAATAATAGGATTAAATTTTACGGTACTTAAAATTTCCATTCAGAAAAGTGACTTCTGCAAACTTTCGTACCAGGGAAGTAGCTGAAAATAGAAGTAAGTTTCTAAAATTTAAGGCCGACATTTCCCAGTTCTTAAGCCCAGAAAATAGTGGGAGGAGATGATCCTCGGCTATTTCACAGAGACCGTCAGAGACCCGCAAAATTCTACCTGCCTATGACATTCTTTAGCTACTCAAATTCTTCAGCTTCTTTCTACAGTAATAATAGAATTACCACTGATAAATTAACAATTTACAATTTGCCATCACTCTTATTCGAGGTCTATAAATAACTTAATCAGAATCACTAAACGTTTGTTACTTCTACAATCTTTATGCCTGACCGCACATTTAAGACTATAAAATTTTCTTTTCTTTAAAGTAACTTTTGTCAACAAGTTTATTTGGAAATCAGAACATTTAAGGAAGTATTTGAAAAGAGGAAAAATTTTCAGTAAGAGTGTATGTGAGAAAACTGTTTCGTATGATACAAAATATTGTAATTACTTAAATTTCAATATGTATGTATATAACTAGAACGAATACTGCATACGCATTTTTATTACTAATCGAACTAGCAAATAATGTGCGATAAACTTGAAAATAGAACTCACATGCCACTTTAAAATGACTTTTGTAAACATTTTTCACAGGATAACATAAGAAAGTAAAAAGTTTTCTGGCAAGGATACCTGTTCATAATGAGTTTCCCTAAATTTTATGACTGAAAGTCCCAGGGATAATCACCGTTGTAAGTAATCACCGTAAGCCGAAGAGGAGCAGGTATAGGCTTACTTTCAAAACAATGTAAAATTCACCTTTATGACAAAATCATGTTTCGAATAAGACAAGTAGAATATAAACACATTTAAAAAACATTAAAAAATGTTATGAACTTTTTGAATTAGTTTATTTAGTAAAAAATAAAAAAGATTTTTCATAATTAAAAATCAAGATTATTCAATAAAATTTATTACAGAGTAAATTTAGAAAGTTATAATTATTTATTATCTACAAAAAATAAATCTTATTAATAGCTGTAACTGTAATAAATAATAAAAAGCATATCTTATTTTGTCCATAGTAGCTTTTCCGTTTAATTAAAGAAAGTGACAATGTGTATACGTATGCATCTATGCGTTTGTCAGCACAGGTTGTTCAACAGTCAATAGTATCAGGAAAATATGAAAAGTAAGGATCGTCAAAAATATTTTTCAAATATGGCAATTGTGTAAATGATTAGCAAAGGCGAAATGTTTGGGGTAAATATTTTGTTAGACTTAATCGTATTTCCTTCACAGGCGTGAAAAGCATTGTAAATACAAATTAGTTAAAGATTTCTTACCAAGGAACCAGACTTATCCAAGAGGTCTGATACTTTTTGAAATTCTAGTTAGGGCTGCGTTACTATTGCACCTCGAAATAAGCACCCTGGCCTCGGCTGAAGGAAAAGAAAAAAATCGTTTTCCCAAGCTAAGAATGTATCAGTCTTTAAAAAATCTACTAACGGAAACTCTGAATCCTCAGGTTACCAGGCACCTATGACTGAGGAGAAAGATTAAAGAATAACCACTTCAATGGCAATTGGTGACTCAAAATGATAAAGATTATCGACTTCTATTTATTTGTTAATTGTATGCTTACGCATCTTTTCCATTGTGCCCAAGGCGTCAGTAATATTTTAAATGCGAATTAATCAAAGAATTTTCATCCGGCAAACAGAAATGTTTAAGAAGCTTCTTGATGTTTTTTCAAAAAAAGTGATAAGACGTTTCGACTGGAAGGGTTCATTCATTTTGAGTTGGGACTAGGCTTACATAGCGTCGAAAGCAGTCTTCGGAGGGCCAAAAAGTACATAAAATCATTTCAAGTAAGACAAGTTGTTAGTTACAAGCGCAGTCTGCAGATAAACTGTGTTGTAAGATTGTCAATGACCTGGCAAATATAAATACGACTATTTCTTTGCAAAATTGAAACCATCCAACAAAAGGGTTGGCACTTGTCGAAAAATGTGGCATCATTTACATTAGGGACCCAGGAAGATGAAGAGATCTCTGAAGGTTTTTAAGTTATTAGAGGATAGGACTCTGGACATGTAGGTGGGTCACGCCGTACCCTACTAAAGTGCCTATTCTTGCATTAGCTATAGTAAATAAAAAAAACCAATAAATCATTATTTTTAAACTAATATTTTTACTACTATAGTGAGATAATCGTACAAAATTAAAATATATATCAGAAAAATTTAAATAAAATGTTTTTCAATAGAAATTGTGACAAGCTAATTCTTTAAACTATATCTAAAAAATTTCTTTTGATACGATATTCTAAGGATTTTCTTAAATTTAATTTAATAACATTTTTATGTTACAGAATTAGTGAGAGAGTTATGATAATAATATTTAATTTTCAAAAATAAATATTAGTTAATATACAGGAAAGAGGATATCTTAGAGAAAATTTCTCTGAAAAATCCATCCTATTTACAGCATATGTTTCTCTAGTAACCTTTGATAAAAAAAATAAGATTCGAAAAGAACATTTCTCACGAAACGTGGGAACACATAAAGACGACCCTCGGATTTATTTCTCAACTTGAAACGTAATCCAATCTGAAATCAAGTTAAGTTGTGGTTGAAAATGCTGTGTTTCCACTCTTGGTTGAAATAAATTGAGAAAAATTGAGAAATATAACAATATATAATAAAACAGTATAACAATAATAAAATCAGGAATTCAGAAGCACGCTATGCAAAGAAGATAGTTCTTTTCTTTCACTTCTCTTAAAATGACAGTCACAAAAATTTGGGAAAGATTTGCGTATAAGTATGCAGAAAGCGAGAGTAAAAGAGAGATAAAAAATTTCTACCTAAGCTGGAAAATGTCAGTGAAAGAAGCCGTGCAGGTATTCGTGGAAACGGGAAGAAAATGCGTATAACGAATAATCTGCTGAATGAGAGATTCTCTTTCTCGGGGAATGTGCCCTTATAGGGGAAGAAGAATTATAGTAACGGCTACCGCATACAAGGGTCGGATTCTCTTACATTCCAAGCGTGAGAACCGAGCTTCCAGAGAAGACTTTCCTTTCTCAGGCCTACCAAGTCATCAGCACGCGTAAAGAGCTTCTTCTCCTGGACCGTCTTTGCGAAAAAAGAACTGGACGTGAAAAAAAGAATTATATTAATCGCATTTTATGATTACTTTGTTCAGTTACAAAACAGACATTTTTATCAATAGTGATCCAAGAAAAATAAATATAGATAATGCAAACTATAATATCAACTAGAATGAAGTTTCCTGAATAACCATTTGAATTTGTGTCGTATAAATTAATTAAGAATTACTTTTTAACAATTCAGTATTTAAATTAGGCTATTTTTCTAGAAATTATTAAATGCGATTGGCTGGCCAGTGAAAAGGTGGTGAAAAAGATTTGATGTATGGAACTTGTTTGTATCGACTGATCTCCTAATAAGCCTGAGAAGATATGAGTTCTTGTGGAGACGCGATTCTCACGGTCAAAAAGCTCATAAGAGAGCTATCTTCGTGAAACGAACAGACAGGAATTTCATCTGTATGTATATTAAAGTAAAAAAATACGGTCTTCCAGGAAAACGGCGACCTAGTCAACGTACTCTCGGCCTCGACCCCTGACCAGAATGTTCCGTCCCCTCGGGCACTTCTGTGATCAACCATTATTCTCAGAAATTCGGGCACTTTTATTTTTTCTCGCCATCCTCTGTCTTCTGCCATCCTTCTTCCTCGTAAAAAAAATAAATTATTGCTCAAATTGTATATTTGACTGCAGCACAAATTTCTCTAATTTCAAGCTATGATGCGCTGATTTCGGAGAGAGAGAAAGAGAAAGAGAGAGCGAGAGAGAGAGAGAGAGAGAGAGAGAGAAAGAGAGAAAGAGAGAGAGAGAGAAATTCCAGCAAGTTCAAAGGTTTCTTCTGCGAACCTTCGGAAATGATTGGGAGGAGAAAGAAAAGATTGGGACTTCTACGAGCCCTGCGATGAGCGTGAGAAAAAGCTCATACTCTCGGTCAAAATCTGGCTGTGATGCTATTAGGTTGACATATTCAACAAGGGGTAGTTTCAACTTCTGATCATCCCCTTATACAACCATATGGTTATTCATATGTCTCAGTGATGATCGTTAAAATTTAGACTTCGAATTTTATGAAACTACTTAATAGGAGAGTACAACGGTATACTTAATAGGGTAGTTTCGGGTATTTAACTTAACTTCAACTTCAAAATGGAGTGTGTTGCTTACTTCAATTCCCTACTTGTTGCGGACAGTGTAGGTTTTAAAAGGTTGGGGAAATTAAAAAACTTTTACTTTAAATTGTGAAACTTTTTTTTAACAAAATGTTAATGTATCGCAATAATTTAAATATGAAGTAAATATTTAGCGCATGTATTTTGTTGAGCGTGCGGAAAAACGGGCCTTTCGCATGGAGTGGCGAAAAATTATATAAATTTGAATAATACGTACAGTTTCAAAAGATAAGAAATATACCGATGCAAAGGGCTCGTGATATGAAATTACAATTGATCAAAAAATTATCGAGACAATTTATTATCATTTATGTTACACACTAATCGAATGTATAAATAACAGTAGCACATCTCATTGTCAGAAATCTCAATCGGAAAACTTGAATTCAATTCTCATAAGTAAGGCCATGTGTCTGTAGTATACATATAAGCAATTATAACAGATTTATTCAAAGTAGTTTGAGATTCGGAAAGTATGAAGGGCAAAGAGTACCTGGAATGAGATATGTTATGTGCTCTTCTTTTTCGACTTCGTTCAGAATCCATTTATGCGAGTATTTTTTATTAGTCCTATAAGAGATTTGAACAAATTTATGGTTTCTAAAAAGTTATGTAGTAAAAAAATTTAATAGGCTTTAAATGACTGTCTGTTTTGATACGAAAATAAAATAGTATTCCAAGCCGAGAAGAAAATTTATACTTTCGGTGGGCGATTGATGAAAATTATAAAATGGAATTTTAAATCAACTTATTACAATTAAATAACATTTTTAAATAAAAAGATAATATGCGCTAGAAAAAATTAGAACGGAGAAATAATTACATGAAAAATAGTAAAAAATAATGAAAACAATTCATGAAAAACATGCTTTGCATGTTAATAATATTATTGGTCTTGGATGGATTAATCAATGTGTGTGAAGAGAGACGTAATCTGTACCTAATCCTCTTAGAGAATCATGCGTAGGAATAAGCGGCTTGAGGCACGTTAACCTCCACATATGAAGCAGAATAGTAGAAAGTTCGAAGAGGAATTCAACGCATTGGATCGATTTATCTTAGAGCCACCCAGCTATGTTCCGATGAGAGAGGAAGGGAGAGAGAGAGAGAGAGAGAGAGGGAGAGGGAGAGAGAGAGTGTGTGTGTGTGTGAGAGAGATAATGAACTGGAGAAGCAGGGGTGCTGAAGAAGGAAGCAAAAGGGGGTAGTCGCATGTGTGATACACAAAAAGAGAATTTCTGAAACGAAAGATGACTCTAAGGGAGTGTTGGCTTCCTAAGTTACACGACTCGGCTCTTCTGCGAAAGGGTTAGAGAGTTTCTAACGCTCTCGAATTTCTATTGAACAGGGTAGTAGGAGTTCGTCCTGCATCGAGATCCCATGCACTCTTCTGCAGCAGTAATCTTTCCCTATCTGATTTATTTAGTTGAATTAAATTACCTAGTTATTCGTATTTTGTATTATGGGATAATTTTTATATTTGTATTTTAGCAACTTTTATCCGTAGTTATAATTAATTTTAAAGGAAGATGTAAACGTTATTATGTTTAATAAAAAAAGGATCAACAAATAATATTTCAATTATTTTGCATAAAAAATATAATGCATATAATATAACAGTAATGATAACAACAATAATAACAATAACAGTAACAATAATGATAATAATCAAAAAAACATGCTTCATCTTACGCTCATTGTGGAACATGATAAGCTAGATAAAATGAAAATTTTATTAGAAAATATTAAAAATAATCCATGACAAGTGAAGTATAAGATATTTGCTCATGATTAGAAAAACATAAGAGGATCACTTTTGAAAGCGTTTCAGCAGGACTATAAACTTATCCGGGTAGCAAGTATTCTAAGAGTTTCGTTTTTAAAATTGGCAAAAGCTAAACAGTCAAAGCGAGCGAGGGGAAAACACAATAGGTGTTAACTCCTCCTAAATAGCTCGGCTTTACCCTTACACCCAGTTTTGTCACAAAGACTCGAGGATGCTAACTATCAGGGATTTAGGAAGTTGCATGTATTACTTGCTCTTTCAAGTAGCTTCAGTTTATTATTCACTAGCCCCGAATGTTTTAGAAAAAAAATTTAATTCTCTATTTAATTTGTTGGACGTTTAAAAATCCAATAGCTAGTAGCTTTCAGTTTATTGTGAGTATATAAGAAATATAATTAAATTTTAAAAACAATCAAAATTCCTATTCAACATTTTTTTCTAGTTGATCTTATTGATTTTTACGGAACTTTTTGTTAATTTTCAGAGCATTTAGTCATTTCTACAAGCGGTTCTCCATTTGATACTCGTGCTCTCGCGCAATTATCAAAATTACCTTTGACAAATATTGTATAAACTGAATGAATTAGAATAAAATTGTAATTCATAAAAAAACATCTTAACCTTGAAAACTGATAGTTTTTTTGGTAAAAACAGATTTTTAAAAAATTATAATGCACCATATGTATAAATACATATGAAATATGAGTGCGCGAAGCGCGTTGAGTTTTTTTTGCAACTTTAAACATTACAATTAGTTAAATAACTCTACTTATTTGTACAGAAAAGTAACTTTTCTTTATGCCATTTTATACGCTTAATCATAATCGAAAGGTACAGGTATACTAAGTATCACAATTTTACACCTCATTATATAGATTTCAATCTTGTACTTGTAAGTTAAATTTGCCTAATTTTTAGTTGTTATTTGCAAAATTCAAAAAATCAATTATAAATGGAATGAATTCTAAGTGTACAGCATTGTATGTAAAATGCGATTAAATCAGACGTCTATTGCTTTAAGGCTTACGATGAGAAAACTAGCACCACTTTTTGATCAAGAAAGTATAAGTGCATAGAGGAACTTGATTCTTTTTCGCGAATACGAGCATATATTAAATGTGTTATAATGAATTTATAAAGAGCATATTTATTAAAAAAAGTATTTTTTGTGACACTTGAATCACAACTGTATAAGAACATATGATGAAACGGAATTTAAAGAGAATACATAAGAGGTTATCGAAGTGGTTTCTAATTGTAAGTTCAAAATTAATTTGACAGTGTCGAAAGGGTTAAAAATCTGAGCAAAGTAGTACGATTTGCGAGTAGGCAAACATGAAGAGCAAGGAGCAAGTGAGCGGCGATCAAGGTCTCCGCCCAGCCTAAAAATTTTAGGGCCGAGCGGCCGAGCCTGCACCACGCCCACCTCGTTCCGGGACTTTCACATGGCGGCATGGGTAGCCTCCAAGCATACGGCAGCACGGCACACGCTGCCCCATTCCCCTTCTCCCCCCCTCATCCCCACCACCAGCACCACTACCCTCTCACTCTCCAACAACTCAGCTCTTGCCTCCAATACGCATAATTTGATAAATTTAGTTACCAGGCTGATATACCATAGTAGAGCTAGAAACTTTTAACCAAGCAAATGTATTCTAATTAAATCAAATTAGATTCACCCTATATTCACCAAGTGAATCTCTTGGGGAGACCTGCGTCCGTAACCGTCGAACTATTCCGTTCAACAATTGCGAGAATAAACACACCTGGCAATTTTCTTTCCGCTCACTCAATTATCAAGCTAAATGATTATCCTATTTTTACTTGAATAAAAGCAAAGAGGGATCATTCAGATTTCATTTAGATTAAACTAGTTTGAATAAAATTTTAACGCTGCATTTTTTTTTGCAAAATTTGCAACAAGAACAGGGCTAAATTATTTCGAAAGTAAAATGGATGTTAAATCCGTAAAAGAAGCAAAACTCGCGTGCAACTAGAATAGAGGTAAAAAAGGGTAAAGAGGTAGGAAGAAAAGAGCAACGAGGTTTGGCAGGTGTAAGAAGAGGGAGCGAGAGACAAATAGAGAGCTGTCGAGGCTACGGCGCATCTGGTGGGGCTGGCGCGGCGCTGTGTTGATGCCGTGGTAGGGAGTAACCGCATTCCAACTAGAAAAGAATGCGTGCTAGAAAAGGCCGGTTGCTATGGGATTTACGTAGGAGAAGATCGAGAAATCCCCTACGAGTGGCAGGAAAATATGAGAGGTAAGGAGGCAACGATGAGGCCCACACAATCGTCCCTTCCCCAGCGAAAACCGGTGTGCACAGCCCGAGAGCCTCTCCAGTCTCGACCGCTATACCTCCGTGCGCCTGCCTACCTGCTGAGCCACAACCTATCTACGCTTACCTTTCTCTCCCGCCTCTCGGCTCTCGGCTCTCGACTCTCGCTTCCTCGACTCTCGTTCCCTTTCCACCGAGTGCTTCCATTTCTTACCTGCACACCTTTTTCCTTCTTCTTGCCACTTTCCTTAGGCCTTTTTCCGAGCCTTTTTCTTCGCACTCGTCTAAGGTCTTCTAATCTAATGTTGCGGATTAACGTCTTGGAGTGTATTAGGGTATTAGGACGACCTTGCAGTTCTCCAAAAAAGAAATTGACCTGACGCCCCAAAAACACTTTTCCGCGCATTTCAAGGCTTTCCTTATTAGGAAACTAGAAATAGATGAGTTCGAGTTTAAGTTTTCCCAAAGATCTTCCGGGCTGTAGCCTATGCAGCTTGCAGTTAGATTTTCGGCTTTCTAATTGTGCTAGCGATCTTGAAAAAGGGAAAACTGCGGCATCGATTTCCCTTGCCTAGGAAAACATAAATGTGGAAGCATGAATTTCAAGTTGGAAAATTCTGGCCCTGTGCGTAGACCGAACACCCGATAAATTTGGAGAGTACCCTGGTTAATATCGCTAGTTATCACTGCACCTTATATTCCTTTCAACTTCCAACAAGACCCTGCACAGCAGGGAAAATCTTTCGGCTTTTCCGTTTACAGACGTTTTTGAAAGCAAGCAACCATTAAAAATATAATCTCTATTGGTTTTTAACAATACGCTTCATCGATTTGTTTACTTTTCTAGTAGGCGAACATGAGAGCGTAGAGCTACCAATTTTTCCAAGGGCCAACACTCTAAATTTGAAGAGAAAAGCAATTCTGACAAGGACATTTATCAGGAAAACAGAAAGCGATGCTGGGTTTAGACCAACTGGAAAACTGGAAAATTCGAAGGAGTGAAAGTGCGAAGATTCGTTGGATGTTGCTTAAATCAAATAAAGAAAGTTTATTTAAATTTTCGCAAGCGTCAGTCTGACACCTGTAGTGCAATATTTGGTACTTACATACCGTATTCGCTAGAAAATTTAATACTGCATAGTTAGTTTAATATTGTTTAATTAAAATATTTATTATATTTTTTTATTTGCAAAAAAATATTAAAAAGTTTAACTGTAGTTTGCTTTTGCAATTTTGTAGTTACGCGTAAATAATTAAATTAATTTGTTAATTAATTTATGCTGCATGTTACGGAGTTGAAATTTAAAATATGAAGACCAATTATGTATCTTTCTAAGGGCAGGCACGTAGAAAAGTTTGGAAGTAGTTTCAAAAGTTTGTCGGATTTCTCTCTGAACGTGTTTTTCTCACTTCCTTAGCTATATTAGGTATTCAATGTCACAAAGACCCAAATCCGACCTCCCGCATCGAAAACGGTTTGTGGTTTTGATGAAAAGACTCAGCCAATTAACTCGCTTTCTAAAATCAGGGTTTCAGAAGAATGGAGAAGGTTACTTTTCTGAAGAAATTTTCGGGACGCCCTCAACATCTATAGCAGCCATGGTTTCTAGACTATGAATGAATAAGTTGATTTTTCATTATAAATTAATAAGTAAGATCAATATAATAAACATTAATGTGACGTTTTTTCTGTTAAATCATTAATATGACAATAACATTAATCATTTTTTAAAATTATTAAATAAATTAAATAAATAAAATTGTAGCTAATAGTATGTACATTTCGATACAAGTGCGAGAAAGTGATTTTGATTTAAGAATCAATTGTGAGTCTAATACAAAGGAATGCAACAATCCTGTGATTGGAACTCTTGATGTAAAGATTTTTGAGTTTATATGAATAATCGGAAGTTTGTTTCTGCTATTAGTTTTACAGTCGAGCATATAAAAAAACGTACTCTATACTTCTGATCAATTAGCATTCAGATTCGCATCAAGTTTTCGTATGCATGACGTCGTCTTAACATCACTTATGAAATTTTAAATTGAATCAGAATAACATTGTGACGATAATCTGTTACTTCGAAATGACACCTTTTTTTATAAAATTTGATGAAACTTACCTTGAGGATGATTCGATTGTAGATTATAATCGTCTACTTGCAAAGTACTGTTCGCTCCGCTTCTGGTAAATCGAATTACGTGATATTGATTATCATTTACTTTAAAGCCAATTTCACCTATTGGATGATCATTAGTTCCCATGTTATATACAGCAAAAACATTTCCTTCAACCTAGTAGTAAAAAAATTACTTTTTAGTAATGAACGACTAAAGAAATATAAAAAAGTTTTTTTAGAATATTTTTCAAAGATTACTAACGATTTCAATTTCAAGGTAATCATTGCTTGAAGCAGATTCTACTCGTAAAAGCACCGCATCGTTAACAGTTGTTATAAATCCAAGGGCTAGAATATCTCTCTTCATCTCTGGCCTTCTGTCAGGTGGAAACGTGTAAGTTATAATGCCATGTTCAGATCCAAACTCATACGATACAGCCTCTGTTAATCAAATAAAAATGGCGATTTTAAAAAATTTCTTCCAAAGAAAAAAAAGAGTGAAAATGATAAAGTGATTTTACCATCTGAACACGTTGGTCCGGAAAAACTAGTCATATCGCAATCGCATGTGTAACTATTCCATTGTTGTACGCAAGTACCGTGATTGGCGCACATATCGTGAGTACACTTTTTGCCGGGATGAAGATTGGCGTATGCGTCGCAGCCCGACTCTACTAAGGAACTAGGTACAACGGCATCGGAAATTAGATCTGGACTTTCGCCGCTGAGGTCCAAGGATGCTAAGCATCCTTCAAAACCGTGTCGACTCGTAATATGCTTTGGCAGTTGTGAATATTGTGCTTTCTCAACACCACCTAGTAGAAAGATGTCCATAAAATGTTTGACCTTTTAAAGTAAAGTAAGAGTTAATTGTGAGTTGTAACTGACCGATAAAGAGGATTCCATCTAAATCAAGATTCTCATTATTGCCTTGACTGGTGACAACAGCTACGTGATCATCGACAGCCAGGGTGTGCCTTTTAGGCGCAGGTCGTGCAATGCTGACCGCATGCCATTTTCCGTCATTAAGCCGCGATTTTGTGCTATCTCGAAGCCGGACCGGACCATCGCCCAAGTCGAATACGTAATGAATGTGTCCATTTACTAGTTCAACGGCAATGAAATCACGCTCGCGTCCAGCATTGTATAAAATTAATCCATTTGCTTCCCTTGTCTTAAACTGTAAACAAAGTCAAAACAAATCATAGTTAGTATATTAAAAAATATTTGAAAATTTAACCAAAATCTTTTTTAAAGATTTTATAAATGGATTTTTAACAATTTGAATATACAACTCAATGTTCAATCAAATTCATTACAAACATGTATGACATAGAAAAGCTTTCCTGAAAGCTCACCTGAAAGTAGATGTTAGTCTCCACGTAGGCTTTAAGAACGGGTAGGCCGACGAAAGTGTGCTTGGAGGTAAAGGTAACCGGATGGTGAACTGGATGATTGCGCTTGCCAAATTTACCAGTAAGACGGATAATAGGCGTCAGGCCTTGATGGGAGGTCTGGTGGCTACCGGCACTGCGCGCTATCTCCAAATACGGATAGCCGTTGAACCAGATTTGTTGAAGCTGGCCGACAAAGTGTGGTATTTCCACGCCGGAGTGCAGGTAACCACCAACATGAAGCGTCCGGAACTCCAGTATGTTCTTCTCGCCGAGCATCGCTTCCGCTGCGGGCAAAGAGAAAAATACTATCGCACAATCGCATCGCTTATCCGCCAGAGACAATGGAATAAGAGGGAGCACGACCGAGCGAGCAATTTCGGCTACTGCACCGGCTAACTCAATATTGACAGCACTAGCCATCCGTTTAATGAGCTGATCCGAGGCCTCGCGAACCTGATTGGCAAACCACCGAGCCTATATCGATCGGCGCCAGTTCATGCGTCAATTAACTTTGGCCAAATAAAATTATTCGTCCAATTTTTCCTTTATACTTTGTACGATCATCGCAGTGATTTTATCACCATTTTATCGGCTTCTCTCTACGTATTTTACACACCAGATAACATAAGTACACAGCAACTAACTTTATTCATTACGCTTGCTCGTCGCTCGTTCAATCTAAACTTCTCTTTATGGAAATTTGAAAGTTCATAGATTTCCTGTAACAACTTTTTCATGCTTTTAAATGGAATACTAAAAGGTTTAAAGAAGCCAGTAACTGCTCTAATATAATGAGGTTGATTTAACAAGTGTCATTAAAGTAGTTTTACTAATACCGTTTCTTTAAAATTCTTCGAACTCTTTTTTTAAATATGTGATGAAGTTGTGTATAAACTTATGATTTTCCGTTATCGGCTAATCACCTTAAAGAATTGACATTTAGATAGGGACGAAAGAAATTATACAGTGTAATTAGTATATTTATACCACAATAATGAGAAATTAATAAATTGGAGTTTTTCAATTTTATAAATTTTACTTTAAAGAAAGACATTTTGGTCTCTCAATCACTTTTAGTATACATTATCAGTGAATTTTCAAGGACCAGTGGGTAAACAAAATTGTAACGACTGATTTATATTATTTAATAAAAAAAAATTATACTCCTTTTTGCCCCTGCTCTATGATCGCACTTTTGAAATATTTGAATTTCGTTGGCCTCTCAACTTGAGGAGCGAGCAGTACAAAAGCTTTGAAGCTCCACGCAAGAGAAGTTGACCCGAAATGCTCCAATAAATATGCTAAAATTCAGGGATGCACAAAAGTGCTTGGCTGTACATGAGCCAATCCGCTTTCGTGCACCTTTGCCTCCCTCTATACAATATTCTCAAGATGACATTTTTCTTTCTCCATCCATTTTTTGACAAAATTTTTTTTTGTACATGTATATCTGAATATAATATTAAGGTGCATCAATTTTACCTTTAATCGGAGCTTCGTCATCAACTTGAAATTTGATAGAATTAGCTCTGCGGGAAAATCTCAAGGTGTGCCACATATCGTCGTTAAGTCCTTGACCAGCTATGATCACCTGATAAATAATAAATTAATTAGTCGAGAATTTAATTTAATAATAAAAATAAAATTAAGAATAAGAATATTACAATTGAACATGTAAATCCAGAAATATTGCAAAAGAGAACAGCGTCGTGAAAATCGCAGTACATTAATGTACGATTGGAAGCCGCGTGTTATCGGCACGTCGCGATAAAAGCCACAAAAGTATCGCTCATGTGACGAATGCGAATAGTCAAACGTATCTGTACATGCAAAGTTACCCAGGCGCAGATTTATGGGGGCTTAATCGAACAAGTTGCGCATGGGCGTATATTTTACCGTATCAAGCTATATAGCAGCCTAAATAGATCACCGAGCTGGGAATCGCTCTTGGTTTGAGCAGCCGATCTGTTAATTATCTCTATACCTCCAACGATCATTTACTACTCATATACGTCTTAGAATAATAGATACATTCTATTCGACTCTTAACTGCTTTGCTGATGCGACTTGTGCTAAGTTGAATTAAATACGGTCATGCGATAAGAATTTGCCATAGACCAACAAACTTTTTCTTAGTTGCAATTGTTTCTTAATTTTTAAAAAAATGATTCATTCACAATTTGTCTGTATATACGAATTTAAACTCGATTTAATGAGCAATAAATAATATATTCTTTTGTAAATAATACATCTGTTAGTATAATAATATATGATGTTTAATTTTTTATATCAAAGGCGTAATGACTGGTATATAAAAAGTACTTTGATGGTATACCTCATAACATAAAAGTTGAAAAGAAATTTCCATAGAAGTTATGCGACATTTTTATGAGCATTTATGACTCTTGCACTTTATTATTCTTTAACTCTTCTTTTAATATTGATTCGGTTAAAACACCGATTTCTCGATATAAAACTAGGACATGTATGAATTAATTAAAACCCCGATATATTTTTCTCTTTATCGAGCCTCGCTTAAAAATTCTATCTAATTTTTTAAATCATACAGTAGATATTATTAACATTTTATCTAAATCCAGCATATGTTAAGTAAGTAAATAAATTCTTTAATCGCCTTACTGCTTTAATTATTAAAAACAATAATACTCAAAAGTTGCATTAGAAATACAGCGTCGGTAATGTAGGGAACAGGTTACACATCTACGTAAAAACTGCTTTGTTATCTCTAAAATTTAAAATAAAAATATGCACAGATTCGATCATGATTACACTGATATTGCATCTTCTGTTAATCTTCAGACGGTAAAATCATTGCATTATTATTCCGATGGCCTGCTTGTTTATAAAATCTTAAATAACCTTATAAACTGCGATGACATTATTCAGTTAATCAAATTTAGAC